>NXFV01001503.1:0-16371 GCA_002803225.1 Gamarada debralockiae | reverse complement strand
AAACTACGTCCTGCTTTCAGGCTCAAAGAAAAACCGCAAAACCTCAATCAAAATTTCCAAAATTTAGTCGGAAGGCAGTTTAACTTCTTTAGAGCTATGAAGTCAAGTTTCAGCAAATTTAATAAAGTTTTGTGGAAGTTTTGTTATTGCTAAAGTAAGGACTATAGTGTTATGCATGTGCCAATTTCAGCCGCTTCTTTTTCCCCGTAGGGGAGCAGGATGGATTACAGTATATCAGAGAAGTAGCAATAGGGGAAGAGAGATAATAGTGATTGTATTCGGAGTAGTTGAAAAGAGGTACTGTAGTACTAGTGCGCTTGTGTGATAAAAAACTTAAGCTTGCCTTCCCAAGTACAGTCAATAAGCCTTACTTATCCTTGACTCCTAGCTCTTGACTTCACATGCTAGCTGTACAAGCTGCTGACTCTGCAACTGCACTGTATACTGACTAACCGCTGATTAGTCGCTGACTGTCCCTGACTGTGCACAATGTTGAGCCTGGCTCAAATAATAATCGCCATGTGAAATCGCCTATGTATCTTCAGGAGCTAGGCTCTTGTTACAGTTATAGTTATAGTTATATTTATAATACTACTACTACTGTAGCAAAGAATTATTTCAAAAAGTATTTGATCTTACTAGTCCTGATCTAGGAATTTTCGCTTGATCAAGAGGAGGGGAGGTCTGGGGGGCTATGTCTTACCTTATAAGGCCTAGTGGGATATGTTTTGACAGGCGGGGTCACGCGGATCAAGGGCTCTGAAGTGTCATATGGTTAAATTGAAGTGTTCGATTATTGTTTATTGATCTCTACCGACTGTAAAACCTATATTTATAGAGCAATGCACTCCCTGTACTGCTGACCCTATGGCCGTATCCTACGGCCGTGTTCCTTGAGGAGTCCGATTACTAAGCCACACTCTGATATTTACGAGCCACATTTAGAAACGGTAGAAGGAATCAGCAAGAGGATGGAATTGAAGAAGCAATATATATTTTATCATAGAGTACAAGTAAAAATGTAAAGAAAAAAAGAAGTCTAGTCTAATGTCTTCTGTAAAAGAAGGTAAACTACCGCTGCAACATTCCCAATGACTTGCCCTCTGCATCTTGCAACAACATATCCATGATACTAAATTGATACCTAAACCCAACCAATTTAGCCTTGCCAACCCACAAATGGGCTGGAATCTTAGGCAGGGTACTCTCCACATATTCCGGTCTGGCCGCCATCTTCTGCACGAACTGCGAGATATCCATTCGGATGGAGCTGACATGCGAATGGTGGTAGACTCCGCCACCGGCCGAAGTTTCCAAGGCTTGGCCCACTACATCCCGCGCCATTCGATCGGCTGGGATAAGATCGTAATGTCCACTCCATAAGTCTGAGCTGGGCAACTCGTCCATTCTGCTTGCTACCTCGACGAACTCTTCATATACTCTCTCGAGTTCCTCGTCCGTGGTTTCGGGGCCTTCGGGAACTGGTAGCTGGCGGTGGATGTGCACGGGAAGATTCAAGTGGTCAGCAAATTTCTGTAGAAACTGCTCGCTAGCCCATTTGGAGGCTACATAGCCCATTGAGCCATCTGTTGGGGGTTCGGCGAGGATCTCGCTGCCGGAGAGGAAATGGATTGGCACGATACGATGGTGATCTCGCAGAGATACTGCAGCCATGCGGGCCAGCTCCTTGGTCGACTGGACGTTGACTGCCCGGACTGAGTCGTAGGCGCTCCAGAAAGAACGGTTTGCACCGCTGTGAATGAGCGTGTCGGCTTGTTGGGCTAGCATGGCAAAATCTGACTTGGAGAGACCGAGATAGGGTGCTTCCAGATCTCCTGCATGCAGCATGACTTTGGAAGAGGAGGCGACGAGAGCATTCAGCTTTTGCTGGATAGGATCACTCTCAGGACGATGCCGGACAGCAATGCAGTGAATCTGTGCGACGTTCTTGTCTTCGATTAGGCTTTGCAGGATATGGCGGCCTATGAAGCCAGATGCACCGGTTAAGACGACAATCAGCTCGGAGGCGGTCCGATGCGAACTTGAGCGTTCGGCTGGGGACACCTGTAGCATGTCATCAGTCAAGGCGGTTTCGACGTCCCATTTGATCATGTTGGCTACTGAGAGCTCAATTGCCGCGGCAAGACCGGAGAGGGTGCTAGATTCAAAGATCTTGATGAGCGGAATAAGGACCCCGAATGTCTCCCGAATACGCGTTTGCAGCAGAATTGTGACTAGCGAGTTGCCTCCTAGTTGGAAGAAGTCGCTATCAGGGCTGATGGAAGCACTGTGTGGGACGGAGTCAGACAAAATCTTCAGCCAGAGATCCCGAACAGCCTGTTCTGTGGGCGTAAAGTCCACGGCAAACTCTTCTTTTGGCGTACCCGAAGGCAAAGGGAGAGTAGCAATGACGAGTCGGTTGACCTTGCCATGAGAGTTCAAAGGAATGCGGTCTAGAGGGATTAGCATATTTGGTCGCATGTACTGGGGCAGTGGGAGTGTGTTAAGTAGTCGAGCGAGATAGGCCTGCCGGTCTTCGCCAGGATATCCATCAGCGAACTCCACAAACGCGACCAGATAGCTCAACTGGGCCTCTCCGCGGATGGAAGCGACACTGCGCGAGAGTACACCGTTCGATCCTCTCACAATAGATGTTTCAATGTCTTCCAGATCAATGCGGAAACCCCGGAGCTTGATCTGCGCGTCGCCCGTGATCCGGCCCTGGACGACCAAGGTGCCATCGTCCATCAAGGAGCCCTTGTCACCCGTTCGGTAGACCCGATCCCATCCACTAGTCATATGTGCTGAAGAAGCCTTCTGATCGGCTGTGAACTTGTCTTTAGTGAGTTCAGGATCCTTGTAGTACCCGACAGCGGTGCCGGCGCCTCCGATGAGTATCTCCCCCAGGATGCCGGTAGGTATCACGTTCGATTTGCGGTCAACAATGTAAAGGGAATAGTTTGAAAGAGCGCGCCCAGCCGGAATGAGCGTGGTTTCCGCCGGGTACTGTATTTTGCATCGCGTACACCAGACGCAGCTCTCTGCTGGTCCGTAGCAGTTTTGGAGCTCGAGGTTAGGCAAAAGTAGGTCTTCAAACGAGTCACGCAGAGTGCTGCTCCAGCCCTCTCCACCGACATTGGCCAGGCGCCAGTGCTGAGCCTGAGACAGGGTGGAAGAAGCATAGTTGATCCAACCGGAATATTCTGAGGGAGTAGCCATGGTATATGTAATGTCGTTGCTAGCGATAATCTTAGCGATTTCGCCAAAATCCGATCGCTGTTCCTGGGAAGCAATATAAAGAGTGCCTCCATTCACAAGACTGGTCATAATCTGATCCATGGAAATGTCGAAGCTGTACGCGCTCTGCTGGAGGACATTCGGCTGTCCGAGAGTCCAGGTTTTGCTGTCGCCCTCGAAAAGATTGAGCAGACTCGAATGGCCAACCTCAATGCATTTGGGGACACCAGTAGATCCGCTGCTGGACAAGATCATAGCAGAACTCTCTCTAGTGGCCTGGTTGACACGGCGTGTGGGAGTTGTGTCGGCCTTCCGGACCTGGTCGACATTCACAATGCGTGTCGTAGTAGGGGAGGCGAGCTGCACAATGTCATCTGCAACAGAGTCGTCGCAAAGAATAGCACTGGGACCAACAACATCAACGATAGAAGCGAGACGATGCAACCCATTGCGGAGATCCAGCGGCACGTATACGGCTCCAGAGCGCCAGATCGCCAGCAAAGAACATACCCACATGACACCACACTTTTGGAAGACTCCCACCTTGTCACCTGGGTTGATATCAGCGCGGAGCAATGCTTCGCAAATCTGGTCGATGGCATGGTTCATCGCACGATAAGTCAAGGCGTTGGCATACCCATCGCGCAATGCAATGTCGTCTGGATACTGGAGAGCGACCTGATCGACTTTCTGGGAAAGAGTCTCCGGCCATTCGCTGGTGAATTGGGGCCCTGCAGGAAGCAAGTTAGAATCAGTCGTCCAGAATTAGAAGATGCCACCACCTACCTCGTCCTACTTCAATGGCCGCCATAACATCCTCCGCCTTATACAAAGGTGCGGTATCGATCTCGGCACGAACGTCATCCGCAAAATAACGAAGCAGACGCATGTAGCTATCTACCATGATCTGAGCATGCTGACGAGAGTACAACAATTTCTGGGTCTGCCACTTGATGGTGATATCGTGTGAAGCAGGATCGGTGACATCCAGAACGATATCGTATGCCGTCGCACCAAAGTTGCTCTCGCCCTCGGTCCGGGCCTCAAGCAACGGCACTTGCTTCAGGTTTAACTGGCGATAATCCAGGAATGCCTGGAACAAGGGGCTGTAAGAGGAAGAGCGAGGAACATTGAGCTCCTCAAGTAACAGCTCGAATGGAGCTGCGGAGTGCGCGAGGCCCGAGTATACCGTTTGTTTGGCAGCGGCCAAAACACTGGAGAAGGAAGCTTTGTTGCGCAGGGCTTCGAATCGCAGTGGAACTAAATTCAGCAGGCAGCCCATGGTCGATAGCGTCTTGACGTCCTTGCGATTGGCGTCCGCAATACCTATACACAAATCATCGGTTTCAAGCCATTGCGTGAGGAACACTTGCAGGGTGGCCAGGAAGAAGTGGAACATGGTGCAATGCTGCTTGCGGCAGAGGGCACGAATTCGCTGTGCCATGGTCGAATCCAGGATCACCTCAACCTTCTCATGTTCATATTTCATCATAGGGAGGCGGGCCTTGACGTTGGGAAACGGGAAAAGAGGAAGTGGATCGGGCAAGGTCGTGAACGCCTTCTTCCAGAACGCAACGTCGTCCCTCATCCGCCCAGTCTCGATATCTCTGCGCTGCTGAACCGCAAAGTCCGTAAATTGGGCAGGAACGTTCGCTAATGGCTTGCCTAGGTAAAGCATGTTAAATTCACGGAATACCATGTTAAAGCTGAATCCGTCCATGGCGATGTGATGGGCGCTAAAAATGAAGGTGTGATCCCGCGGAGAGAGTGAGAGCAAGCGCATACGGATGACTTCGCCGTGCTCGATGTCAAACTTGTGTCGGAAAAGCGCATTCGAGGCCTCCGTGGCCTCACTTTGACGCGTAATTTTCTCAACTTCAAGACGGAGCAAAGAGTCAGCCATAACCCCCATTAGAGGCTCACCACTGTCGCCCGCGTAGAAGGCGGTCTTTAAAACGTCATGGCGAGCACCAAGCTTGCGAACAGCCTCCTGGGCTCGGTCGACGTCGACTTCGCCCATCACTCGGAATGTAATGACGACGTTAAAACAGTTGGAGTCTTCCAGGTACTGGCGTAAGAACCAGAAGCGAGTGCAGGCGAAAGTCATCTTCTCGATCCGTACAAATTCGCGAGTTGGAACAGGAAGAGGGCCAGCGGCCCCCAGGCCGCCATCCGTCTCCTTGGTGATCTTTTCGAGCACCGCAGAAGACTCGATGCTGTCCTCCACATGGGTGGATGTAGCACTGGTATCATGGTCATCAGCCTCATTGGAATCCGAGGTCTCGTCGTTAATAGATGATAGATCGGCCGGCGGATCGGCCGGCGGAGCGGCCGGCTCACTTGTGTTAGTGGGATGAGCAACGGCCTTCAGCTCATCTTCCACGCCAGCATCGCCAAGGTTTGGCGCAATGTCAGACGAGATGGTGGCGATGACATCCTCGACCAAGTCTGCAAGAGTGGCGCCACCGAGGATTCGGAAAATAGGAATATCGTGTTCCAATTCGTTGCTAAACCACGAGCGGATGTCAACGGCCACAAGTGAATCAACACCCAGCTCGATAATTGCAACATCGGACAGAATGCTTTCCGTAGGCGACAAATCCAACTTCTTTTGCAGCATAGTCATCAGAGCATCTATCAATCGTGTTAGTCCTGACAAGGCACATCTCCCACGGTGGGTTTAATAGAAGAAGACTTACTCAAGATGATATTGAAGGCAACCTTTGGGGTATTTGCCTCCAACAACATTGCCCTAATAGACAGGGCATTGTCCCCTACCTTGTCGCCGTCATCTCGCTCACTGCGATCAATGACATAATGGCTGAACTTGGGATCCTCCACCCACCTCGGCGGCGACTTCTCCTTGGAATTGACGAAGCGCACGCCCGCTGAAACCTCCGGGTGTTGTCCCGATTCTGGACTTCCGGCCAGCACGGCCTCGGCGAAGAAGTTATGATAATCTAGCTCCGACATGATACCGTACCCCCCAGCAGCAAGTCGGTCCTGAAGGGAGTGATCCCTGCGGGCGATGTATCCAATGCCACTGAGGGCACCAAGATTCATCACGCTACCGGCCAGGCCGCGCTGTCGACGCCGGTGGACTAAGCTGACCATGAACGCATTCCCGGCAGAGTAGAAATTCTGTCCAAAATTGCCTGTGATGAAGATAAGGGACGAAAACAGAATGAAAAAATCGAGGTTGGCAGTGGAAAATAGGTCGTCCAAGTACACGCTGCCGTCCACCTTAGGGCGTAGAGCTTCGTTCATAGTCTCCGCACTTGCCTCCATAAAGAGGCCATCGCGCAAGACAAGAGCGGCGTTTGCGACACCTGCGATGGGCGGCATGGTCTGGCAGATTTCCTGATGCACCGAATGCAGATTCTCGCGACTGGTAACGTCTAGCGCGAATACTTTTACCACAGCGCCAAACTCATTTTCAGCCTCTCTCAACCATTTCTCGTCTAGGTTGGGCCGACGACTGGAAAGCGCAAAATATCTGGCCCCGTGCTGCATCATGAACCGGCACGTAGACAAACCTAAGCTTCCGGTCATTCCAACAAGGAAATAGGTGCGGTCAGGGCGGAAGCAAACTTCATCCACAGCGGGGGTAACGCTGGCTGGAAAGGGAGTCGGATCGGTCCAGTCGATTGTCGTCAATGGTTCCCCGAGACGGCTATCAGCCGCAAGCTGTTGCAGATGTATGCTATTGACACCGTCGAACGCCAATGAGCGTGTTGATTCGCAGAGAGACTGCGAATAGCTATCGATCAGCGCCTGGTTCAGACGGTCCTTCATGATGCCGGAGATGCTAGACGATTGCGAGGTAAAATAGTCGTGGAGAGTATGCCGTCGCGTGCTGAATGGTAGATGGGAGACAAGACGGGTAATGATATCACCGCTTTCCTTCGAAGTCGAGAAGTCGACAAACTCTGAAGTGTTGGAAGGAAGCAGCCGTTTTAAGTCGCGGTCCGGGGTATATACATGAACGTAGTTCCAGTGTGTTTGAGCAGCACATTCTTTTTGAGTCGTGATGAAAACCAGCTCAGCGCCAATATGGATTGCCCTCTCGGCCAGAACCTGTGCCAGGATAGGCGGCGGCTCGTGGAGGACAACAATGTCGCCAGCGGCACACTTATCTAGTAATGACGACGCGATCAGGTTGCATCCTATGGAAAGAAGAACACGGCGATGTTGATTCTCTGGGACATCCACCGTCAAAAGCTGAGACCTTGGCACAGTCAAGACCGACTGGTGATGCTCGGATGGGACAAGAACAGTCGTCCCAGACTCGTCAGTTCCAATACTGAGATAGAAGCATCCGAGATCCCTAACCTTGAGGGCGTTCGACAGGGAGTGTTGAACTGTCACTGTAGCCTTTGAATTGACCTCACTCTCGGTCATACGGTGAGGATTGAGACGATACTGCTGCAAGCTCTTGTTAGGAGTGATGGCAACCACCCGGTCGGTTGTCGAGACATCCGCAAGAACACGCCGACGGAGAGCATTGTAGTACGTATTGAGGGTTTTGTCCGCGGAATAGCGCATAATACAGAGCTTATCACCATCAATCATCAGCTCTCGCTCCGTTGTCCACAGTGGATTGTAGGTAGGAGTCTTCTTCCAGGTATCCGCAATGTGCAGGCGCAGGAGTTCCTCGGTGAAGGCCTCACTATGCAGATGCGGCTTTAGCGGGCCCTCGATGTTAAGCACCTGAGTAAAAAGATTGGGAAATTCGACAGGGAGGCTACGAACAACTCCTCTCATGATATTCGCATAGGGCTCCGAGCCATTGGCACCTTGGGTGATCCAAACCATAAATCTCAAGCGTGAAAACAATGTCTGCAGCTTTTGGAATTTCAGCTCGGTCACATTTTGGAAGAAGGGTTCATCCAACTCTGTGAGGGACAGAACAAAAGGCTTTGCCGTGAGCATTGAAGTCTCCAGTTCTTTCACGGACCGTATGACGGTGATATTCCCGCAGAATGGATGAAGGAGATGCCTAATGCTCTCCACCATACGGGCGACTTGAAACTTGTGACCTCCAATGATCAGAACATGCTCAATGCTGACTTTGTTTGCCACCAGAGGGGAGCGGATGGCATTGATCTGCTGATCGACTGCCTGTGAGACGAAAACGCTAAACGGGCTAGCAGTCTCCGGGGAAGCTGTATCAATTCCAGAAAAGCCAGAGGATTGCAACAGAGTGTCAAAGTCAGACAGTGTCGCGAATAATGTGTCAGAGCTGCTCGGGCCTTCCGGCTGCAGAGCAAGACTGCTGATGATTAGACCAGCGTGGACAGACTCCGTGTTCGTGACGTGCTGAGCAAGGAGATAACCGCCAGGTCTCAGCAGCCATCTAATTCTGCGCAGCGCTTGGGCAGCATCTTTCGATACGTGCAGACCATTACCAGCAATAATCAAGTCGTAACTGGCAGGTGAAAATCCTTGCTCTTCTAGGTCTTGGTCGAGGTCGATCGATTCGGTGTAGATGCTGCCGGAGTGCTCTTCTAACAGAAATTCAAAGTGCTCACTGGTAGTATCGGTACAAGTATATGTTGAAAATAGCGACCCAAGGCGTTTCAGGATAGACTTTGCGGCACTTCCATTCCCAGCCCTCAGTTCCAGGATACGCATATGGGGATAGCGATGAGCGATCTGTTGAGCTAGCAAACTCAACATATCTCTCGCCTCGGATGATCCCAGTGTGGACTCATAAAACTTCTGCAACAAAGCATCGTTTGATGGACCAGTGCTGTTCTCGGAAGGGGCAACAGAGTATTCAATCCCATGTCCAATAGTCTTCAGAATCTCTAGAGTTGCCATGAAGCTCCAACTTTTGCCAGTTGGAAGGTTTGAACTCTCGATGTCGTCCATGGTGTCATTGGTCCGGGTCTTTTTTCCAATATTTTCCAGCACATTTCGAGCCCAAGGGCGAAGATGAGCCTGAGAACTGGTCGACTCTCGTATGTTGCGCACATAATGCAGAGCCAGGCGATCAAGTTGCTCCCACTCCTCTTTTTGCTTACTGGAAAGAACAAGAGGAGTCGTCAAAGCGTTAGCGTTAGGAGTGCGTAAATATGTAGCCATTTGTCCAAACATGGCACGGTCATCCTTCTCTGTGGGGGGAGACAGAGGGCTAACCTCCAGGCCCTCTACCTGACATAGAGAATGTTGGCTGTGCATAGGGAAGATATCAACACAGCCCGAGAATGATCCGTCGTCCGCACGGTTGGACACAGCCGAGAACCGAACCGTCTCGTTGAGGCCGCCCGCAAATGGGCAGACGGCGGGGTTGAGAACCACACGACGAATGGTGGTTGGAATGTGCAAGGACCAGAGAGCGCCATCGCCTGGGTGGGTGATTGCCGCGAAGACAGCTTGAAATGCCACGTCAAGGGTAGCAGGGTGAAGGAGGAACTGATTCACCGACTTGTCTGGCTCAATCTGTGGCACTGATGTACAGATCTCACCAAGAGCGAAGCCGTTGGCTCTCCTTAGGGCAGCGATACCCTTGAAGAGTCCGCCGTAGTTGTAGCCGATGCTTGAGAGATAAGAATAGAACACATCTGTTTCCACGCTCAACAGGCCAAGGCCTTCCTCATTGGGATGCTCGACGAGAGCAGTCGATGAGGGCTTTCCGCAGTGCAGGACTAACTTTCCGCGGGCGATAGAGACGAAGTTCTCGGATTGTTTTTGGACACAAGCATCACAAGCATAGTCAGCTGTCATCAACGATCTATCTGGGCCAGTCTCAATGGTTGTAACGTTGGACAGGGTAAAGAGGGTCTCGATGGCCCTATCTTCACTGAGAGCCAGGCCTCGGATAATGGTGGCGTCGAGAAGCTCAATCGCCTGGATGGACTGCGAGCGTCCAGCGATGCGCGCGGCCTCTATGGCCATAACAAGGAAGCCGGCCGCAGGGAATAGAGTCTGTCCTTGGATTTTGTGGCCCTGGAGCCAGGGGATTTCACCAAGGTGAATGTAGTTGCGCCAGCGGTATTCACGCTCGTTCAAGGTATCAGCTCGTGTACCAAGCAAGACGTGTGCCGAGTCCTGGCGCAGACGAAAAGTGCGAGACAGGCGAGACTCAAACCAGAACAGACGGTCGTGATTCCACGGGTAAGCAGGAAGGTCACGGAGAGGCTCTGGGATGATGGTGGGTTCAAATATCTGGTAGTACGACCGCCAGTCCGCAGAAGACCGGCCAAATTGGGACCATAGATAAGCCAGCGCAGAAGCCATTGCACTCACGTCGTTTCTGCCACGAGCCAGCGTGCCTGTGTATGGAAGAGGCGCTTGGAGCACTTCTTCAATGACGGTGAATGCTGGAGCCTTCAGTGTAGGATGCGGCCCAACCTCGACCACCAGGGTCGGGCGAGACTCCTTTAAAGCGGACTCCAATGCAGTGGCAAACAAGACAATGTTAACCATGTTTTCCACCCAGTAGCCGTGCTTCAAGGCGTCACAATTATCCATCAGCTGTCCATTGTAAACTGAAGAGTACCATTTAGTTCGCCCTGTGGGCTTCTGTATCTGAATGCCAAGTGCCTCAAGAGACTCCTGATATCGGGAGGAACAGGAAATCATGTGATGAGAGTGATAGGCCGTATCAACCTTAAGCCGTCGATTGAATGTCTTTTCATCGTCCAAGACCTCCTTGATCTCTTCAATTGCCTCCAAATCGCCGGAGAGAGTAACGCTGGACGACGAGTTGTACGCTGCCACGTCCACGCGTCCCTCGAAGGCCGGAAGCGAGCAAAGTTCCTGGGCATCTTCCAGGGAAGTGCCCGCGGCTAACATGCCTCCTCGCTGGCCCTGTGGTCCACGAGCTAAGTGGGAATACAGACCACGATAGTATGCGATACGGATGGCGTCGGTGGCTGTAAGGAATCCAGCGGCGTAACCAGCGCCGATTTCACCACTGGAGTGACCAATTACCGCATCAAAGACGATGTTGGCTCGTCTCAGCATTTGGACCAAAAGGATTTGAACGGCCGCACATAACGGTTGTGAGAGCTCGCCTTCGGCAATGCGTGACTGCTCAGGATCGGCCATCAATTGAGCTTTGAGGGACCATGTCGGCTGGTCTGCAGCAGGAAGCTCATGAAGAGATTGTTCCAGTTGGTCAATGATGTTTTCAGCGAATTTGGATGCAGAAATGAGGGCTCTGCCCATCGTCGCCCATTGTGCACCTTGTCCGCAGAACACGCCCAACAGGTGCTTCTTCTCTGTTGTGCCACGCAATACAGCCCTAGAACTGCTGGACTGCAGTTCCTCAACAGACTTACGGAGCTCTGCAATGACCTCTTTTCCTGAATGGCCTGTAACTGAGCTGCGGTAGGTAAAGGTCGACCGCCGGTCGTGCAGGGACCAAGCGAACTGGCGGATATCAACCTGAGGGTTCTCAATCAGATAGTCCAAGTAACTGGACATCAGCTTTGTTAGTGACAGTTCAGAAGCCGCAGAGAAGGTCAGCGGCAATGGGTTGGCCGTCTCTGCGGCCATCTGCTGATGAGGCGTGGCTGGGACAAGGGATGCCTCTGGCATAGCTGGCTCGAAGGCCTCAAGAATGGCGTGGGCATTTGTCCCGCCAAAGCCGAAGCTATTGACACTCGCACGTCTGACTGCACCGGCCGGGAGACTGGGCCAGGCTTCAGCCACTTTGGCAATCTGCAGTTTGCCGTAGTAAGGAGCAATGTCTGGGTTGAGGTTGTTGAGATGAAGGTTAGGTGGAATCGTCTTGTTTTGGATGGCGAGAGATGCTTTCAGGACGCCCGCAACACCAGCCGTTCCCTCTGTGTGGCCAATAACGGTCTTGATAGAGCCAACCCACAGATGATCCAGGGCTTCGGCTTCAGCGACCTGTGTTGCGGTTCCTTCGCTCTGGGGGGGAAAGAAAGCATGGAAAATGGCTTTTGATTCAACGCCATCTCCCGCCTTTGTACCTGTGCCGTGGGCCTCGAAATACTGTGGACAATCTCGAGGATCCGACAGGTTTAGGCCAGCTCTAGCATAGGTGTCACGGATGAGCTGAGTCTGCGCCTCCTGGCTCGGCATCGTGATACCGGGAGTATGACCGTCCTGGTTGACTCCCGTCTCCCGGATCACACATTCGATATGGTCGCCATCTGCGATTGCGTCCGACAGGCGTTTTAGGATCACCGCTGCCATGCCCTCGCCACGAGCATAGCCATTGGCATTAGCGTCCCACATCTGTGACTTGCCTGTGGGAGAGAGCATATTCAAGTTTGACTCTGCAATATACATGTCTATAGGGAAGGAAGGGGGTCAGAAAGTAAACAACAAACATAGGGGACGGACGTAGAACAAAGAAAGGTACATACTAGGAGCGAAAATCAAGTTGGCACCAGCGGCCACGGCCACGGAGGAGGAGCCACTGCGCAGCACCTGCACGGCCTGATGGATGGCAACTAAGCTCGACGAGCAGGCCGTATCGATAGTCATCGACGGGCCTCTCCAGTCGAAGACGAAGGAGACACGGTTAGACAGGATGCTGCGGGCAGTGCCGGTGGCAGCGTATGTGGGGATAGACTCTGGGTCGGCATAGCAAATATTGCCATAGTCGTCACACATGATCCCAACATAAACGGCCGTATTTGAGCCACGGAGAGCCTCGAGAACGAGGCCTGACGATTCGACTGCTTCGTAAACGGTTTCGAGGATCAACCGTTGCTGGGGATCAATGGACTCCGCCTCTCCAGGCGGGATGTTGAAGAATTGAGCGTCAAACAGACGTGGATCTTCTGAAAGTAGGTAGGAGTCTTGCACGTTACTCGCTCCATGGTAGTGGCCGTCCCGGTTGTAGAAGCTGGAAGACTGGAAACGGTCGATGCGGCGGGACACGTCTCGAGGCGCCTTGAGCAGCTCCCAGAGCTTGGAGGGAGATGTGGCGTCTCCCGGGAAGCGACAAGCGTTTCCAATGATGGCAATGGGTTCATGGCGGAGATTCATGCTGAACGCGTGTGGCCGTTGAAAATTCAACATTTGTAACTAGGTAGGTAGTGTTTTACAGGAACAAAAGCGAACGATATTGTATACGTACACGGTTGAGACGCCTCGTGTTTCCAACTGCGGAGAAAGTCTTTCTTTCTCCATGGGAGAAGTGCCCAAGATATGGTATACGGTGGAGCGCCTCATCTCATTATTTCCAGGGGAATCATCTCATCTCATCTCACGTAGAACGTAGAACGTAGAACTCCGTATCCATGCTAGGAATGCGTTGTTTGCGGAGAACGTGGGGGCGGGCAGGGGCCTCGGGAAACATGCCACGCTTATGGCAATGTATACCGCGCAGCCTCTCTGTTTACCCCCTTGGGCACATCCAAACCGGAACTAACTGTTGGCGACTGGCAGGCAGCGGAAAACAGACCTCCCTGCCGGAAACGAGCAGTTAAATCTAGCCGCGAGGCGTTGCATTTCGTTTTCTATTCTCTTTCAGCGCGGCTCTTCCAAAGTGATCTCATCCAAACTGTACTAGAAAGCCCCTTGAGCCCTTGGGACGACAATCTCGACGAGGAGATAGATCATTTCGCTCACCATGGCCAGCGATGAATCTGAGAATGCAGAGCGCCAGGCGACCCCGTCTCCGGCTTCGCCATCGGAACGTCCAGAGGACAATGTATCGTCAGATGGGCAGGCGGACAACGCGATGGTTGGGCACGAACCTATGGCCACATGGAGATTGACTCTGGTGCTCGCGTGGTATGAAGAGATCCTTCCTTCCTAATCAACAAACGACTATGAGAAGTAATCGATGAAAGCTCAAGCTAACTGCAAGGTCGTTAGCATTGGCGTGGGCTTGTTCCTGTCGCTGATGGATACCACGGTGGTTGCGACCATGCTTACCGCTATTTCAGAGGACTTTAGCGGGTTTCGCGACGCGCCTTGGATCATTCTTGCCTATACTCTATCATATGTCGGTAAGCAAGCTGCAACAATGTCTCCAGCGCTGTCTGTGTTTCCCTTTGCTGAGGAGTTTCTCTTGTCGCAGGATTTGCCGTTGCCCTTGCCCGAGTCTCCGATGCCATGGGCCGGAAAGCGGTAGTGAGCCTATCCTTCTTCATCTTTCTCGTCGCATCCCTGGCTTGCGGCTTTGCGACCAGCCTCGAACAGCTCATCGGATTTCGAGCTGCGCAGGGAATTGGGGGCGCCGGTTTGTACGCGATGGCCATGATCATTTATCCCGAAGTCACACCTCCGCGGTTGGTGCCTGTGATATCCTCGGTAATTGGCCTGATTGTGGCCCTTGCGGGCGTGAGTGGACCTATTATCGGCGGCCTTCTCACCACCTACGCGAGCTGGCGATGGGTGTTCTGGATTAAGTAAGTTAGCTAGCGATCTCATATCATTCATTTTTCTATCATTTTATATATGCTATTCGGCAACTAGCTTATTGTCAACAGCGGGCCTTGTGCCTTTGTTCCCGGCGTGATTTTCTCCTTCTTCTGGCCAAACAACTTTCAGGCTCTCGAAAAGGCGCAGTTCAAGCATCTCGACTACGTGGGCATCGTCCTCGTCATGCTCGGCACAGTACTGCCCGTCTTCATTATCAATCAGGCTGCTGTGAGGGAATACGCGTGGAGTAGCACTACCACTATTTGCGTCCTGGTCCTCTCTGGCCTTACGTGGATTGTTCTCCTGCTATGGCAATGGCAGCTCTCGAGGAATCCTCGCTTCCGGCTCATACGCCCACAGCTGCCATTCAGACTGATCACAGATCCTGTCATGGCCTCTGTCTTTGTGTAAGTGTTCCACCACCGTGACGATTCGGTATATATATCGTATCATCGGCTTGAAGGCTGATTTCGATCTCTCGGAAACAGCTGCACATTCCTCACCGGTTTTGTCCTCCACCTTTCGATCATCAGCATTCCACTGCGTGCTCAGATTGTCAACATATATGACGCTATCAAATCAGGCCTTCTGCTGCTACCACTTATGGGGGCAATGGCAGTTGGGTCAGCCCTCGGAGGAGCCGTGTCAGCCAAAAAGAACCTAACATTCTGGACTTTAAACCTGGCGAGCATATTCATGCTAATTGGCAGTGCGCTCATGTCAACGATCCCAGGTACGCTCAGCCCAGCAGCCAGGCAGTGGGCATTTGAGGTCATCCTTGGCCTGGGTCTTGGTTTGAATCTCTCTACCTCAACACTCATGACATCTCTACAAGCCGAGTTTGAGGACTACTGTAAGTAAACAAGGCATTTACCCCTCGTATATGCGACAATGCACTGTAACTAAACAGAAGTAATAATATAGCACTTGCACAAGGCCTCACTGCTCAGATGCGTCTCTTCGGTGGCAGTACTGGCGTGGCCGCTAGCTTTGTTGTCCTGAACACCAAGATCAAGAATACTCTAGGCAGTGTTCTGTCGCCAGAACAGCTCAATGACTTCTACAAGTCACCCGCTGCCATTCTCTCCTTCACCACCGCTGAAAAAATAGAGGTCAGGGAAACATACATTGATGCATTCGCCATCGACATGCGCATATGCATCGGGATATCTGTTGCAAGTTTACTGGTCTCGCTTTGCACGTATCAGCGCAACCCGCCGTCTATCAAGAAGCGTTTAGATGATCTAGAAAAATTACACGCGCGAAGCGCAGATATACCTATGACAGCGGCAGCTTAAGGCTATTGGTTGACGATGACTTCCATATGTCTGAAGGCCCAATACACACTCCAGAGCACGACAAAGATTATCAACAGTCACTCGCTTAGCACTAGTGCTTCGCACATTCCTGTTTTCTCTTTTCTCTATTAGCATAGACTCATGTAGATTACTTCTCATAATACATTTCGAAGTTTTCCTGTTCTTAGAGTGCTCCACGTCTAATAAAGATGAAATTCCTTCCCGCCTTGTCAAGCTTGTATAAAGCATCGATGCAAATTTGGTATAGCCAAATGATTAGGGTGCATTTGTTGCAGTAGGTGCAGCAAGATAGTAAACGGCCTTCAGCGCTATAATCACGCACGTGTGGCATCAAATATCATTTCGTCACCTTGCTAAGATGTCCGATCAGGTTCGGGCACGGAAATGATAAAAATAAAGAATTAAAAGACAGTTAAATGTAGCCAGTAGCATAATAAAAGTGAGAAAGCGAAGTGTTGGG
>NXFV01001500.1:0-39090 GCA_002803225.1 Gamarada debralockiae | reverse complement strand
GGGGGGGGGGGGGGGGGGGGGGGGGGGGGGGGGTTACCACCGCTTTTGATTGACTGCATATACGAATTTAGCTGTTAAGGCGAACACTAGCAAAACTCATGATTTTGGAAGGTGTTTAAAGCATTGCCCCTCCTTGAACCCTTCCCTTGCTGAAAGGAAGGTTGCACCGACAATGGATCTTGGTTTCCGGTATTAAGATCTTAGAGTTTGGATTGGCAGGCTTTTCCCAAAGGAGTAAGCAGAGATGGCAGTAGTGGCATCCCAAATTGGGGTTAGAGCCGAAATGGTGCGATTTTATGCCTAAGGGATTGTTCAACCTAACGCGCAGCCTTAGGGCCGCTATGCAGGCTTACGTAAGGCTGGATCTTTAGCCTCACGTGATTCTAATCCCCTGAGGGCGAATTGAAGCCTTCTGGGTTTCAATTCGACCTCAGAATCTGTCTATGGCTACTATACAGTAGCTCCGGGATATAGGTTCTTGATTTCAGGTTCCAAGTTCTCGAACAGGGAAGCAACCCCTGTGTCGAGATGTCCCAGTGCGGTCCACTCAACGAAAAAGCTTTGTGACCAACCTCGCCTACATGCGTCCCCCACAATAAGTAAGGCCCCACCCCGCACTTTCACCCAACCACGCCTTTTTCTTCCCACCCATTTTATCAGCGAAACAGGTGTTTTAATAATAATTTTATTGCTAAAAAGCCCCGAAGCAGACGATTCAAGCGCAGCTTCAACTTTTAGCGGCGCGTAATAGGTTAGCGAGATCACGTGCAATGAATTCCGCGTTATCAAAATACCTCCGATTTTGTATGTAAAAGCGATAAAAATTAACGTAATTACTTTTCAATCGATCAAATTGCGTCTAAAACAACACATAATCAAAAAAGCCAATAAGTAAAAGTGTTTTATTTTATAAATCTTAATAATTGTCATACTGACTATTCTTTAATTAAACTGTAGGTTGTTTAAATAATTCAAGGTAAAGAGCGAGTTTTGGTGTAAAATTGGGTGTGGGGTAATATTAATTGTCTAGTACTGTAAGATGCCGCGGGAAGGCGGCCAAGCTGCAGGCATCATGCCCCCCAATAATGCCACAAACCTACTGTATATGCGGGCGATAGTCAGATTTGGAAATATGGCCGAGCACCTCCATTGGGGTGCAGGAATGCACTGCAGTTTCACCAACCCACAGCAACTGCCAAAGATAAGATAGGCCGCTTCCTTCCTCCGCAAGCGCCTACATGCATATTCACTAGCGTTCCAGAGCCTCGGTAGCGATGGCCGTTGTGAAGTTGCAAGAGGCTGGGTCTTAGGTTGTCGAATTTACAGGGCTAAATACGCCACCTCAAATGAATCGTGCTTCATTTAGTGGTCCTTATTTCCGAAAACGCAATCCAACCCCGATTCTAAAATAAGTTGGTAGAGTTTGTATGGGTAGTTACTGATTCTTTGACTTGTTTTTGTTATCACCTCTATCTTCACGTCTAGGCTATGTTGGAGGCTAGGCAGCGATATCTCGATACATCTTGAACACGCAATTCCTCAATAGGCTTCATTATATAATTGTCGGCTAATACAGGGAATGCTTTGGAAGTCGTAGTAGAATCGCGAGCGGCTTTCTCATGGTCTGTTTACCAAACTTGGATACGCCTTTAAAGATGGCAATATCCTGTACCGTATCTGTGCCCGGCAAAAAAGGTGTCCCAATTCGTCGAGCTGCAGATGACCTATGAGTTCTATATAGAATAGAGATGCTATTAGCATGTTGACGTTCCTTTCCAGCCTGTTCCGAGTTGCGGGCTTAGAGGCGGAAGTCAGCCAGCCACTCCGGAATCTTCTTAGATATCAATGTTCGATCAAAGGGCTAAATACATGCGCCAAGAGCTACGAGAATATCGGGCGCTCGACCTTGTCGACTCCAAAGAACATCTTGCTCCTTCAGGATAATGTCAATTAATTCATTTAGAACATCTCTCTCCCTAGCATAGTACCCATGTGCTGATTTCGGCGAGAGCGATATTCTTACACTTCAAGATCGAGTTAGTGATAACCTTTTTAAATATAGATTGGCACTACCATTGTAAGAGTTGCACTTCATTTTTGATCTTTCGCTCTTGCACATGTTTATAGCTCGTTTTTCTCTTTCCATCCCCGTTGTAATTCAAGAGAATGCAAGTGGTAGAGTCGTTTGATCGGCTCACAGTTATACAGAGCTTAAGGCTCCCATGACGGAACTCAAAGAGGGTCTCTTCTCCAAAAATGGCATTCAAACTTGAGAGTATTTTCAAAGACGAGTGCAAAGTTCCACTCCAACGAGGTAACACTTTGAGCGCACCTCCAAGCCGCTTTAGAGTGGCTTTATGAGCAGTGAGTGAGTGTGCTTCCGTAAGAGAACCTGGAACCCAGTTGCGATTGTTCTGCTGGTCCTCGCATATTGCGCCTGATATTCTGGTAGTCGTCCGAGGATTCTTTCTTTCGATATAGTTTTTCTAATATAACCCATGCACCTATCCGCTCCCATTCACCAAGCTACTGTGAATCCTTGCGGCGACAAAGAGCTCGGCCGCTGGGAAGCTCAAAGTCACTCTGCGGGGCAGTAGGTCACTGGAAATGTAAGAAAGGGTTGCTTTCCCACAATGAAGTGGTAAAATCAGGTTTGCAATACTTTGGGAGAGCATAATTCAATTGTTTCTCATACAGGCGTTGCGCCACATATCTCTCTTCGAGGCCAACCTAGGGCGTCATGGTGCACCATGTGTTCTCTATAGTTGTATAATACTCCCTAAGAATAGAAAAGATATATTTAATTCTAGGATATAACATTATTAGTTATTATATAAAGCCTCTAATTTACAAGTCTACAATTTCTACAAACTTCTGAAGGCATCTCAAATTAGTATACTTGATTATTGTCTAGTGACGAAGTTATAGTATATAATAATGGTTGTGTATTATGTGAATACGGTCATCATCGGGATCACAATCTCGTTCTACATTTTTAAAATACGCGGGTACTGTCACTTCGAGTACATTGGTATCATCTTTCTCGGATAGCATGCAACCTCCAATCTGCAGTCGGGGGCCGTGGGTTGAGGCTGGATGCTCGTTCAAGTGTGCGACTCCAGCGATCCAAGTCGAGCTGAAGCTTTTTTCGACTCAACACGTGGATACGAATTTTACGGAACAAGCGCACATTTCCAACATCCGTATCACATGACTACAGTGTTATTGTCCGAAATATCCCAAGGCGTTGCCCTTAGAACCTAACATCACGATTAACCTCCTCCACGACAAGAAGCCTGTAAGATAGAGAGTCAAAGCTCGTCGAGAAAATCAATCCAAATCTGACGCCTTTGACGACTAAAGTGTTGAATTATTGTACGGCGACGCATCGTGACCGTCCCTTAAACCAGAGGACTTCCTTCTGAACAACATTCCGACTAGGAAAAGGTCCAACTTCCACTACTGAAATAGGTAATGGGTAAGCGAATTATAAAAATAAACCATCTTCAGTCTACATTGGAAGATGTTCCTACATCAAAACAGGTTTCATGACCCCAATCCATTACCTCAACCATCTTCCAGTCTCGTAGAAGATCGAGCCGGAGCATGCACTAGCACCTCCCTCCTATATGAAACACCAAATTCCGAATCCAGTTTTCTGAACGCCTGCAATCCCAAGCTCGGTAACCTCTCTCAGCATACCCCGGTATCTCAACATAAGCCATTTCTTCATTCACCCCGGCCTCAAACCCCGTAATTTCCCCCGGCTCCCCAGGTATGCCACCCTCAGGATCCCTTTGCAACTTCTTTCTTTTCTTCTCCTCCCTTTTCCGCGCCCACGCCGCCCTCTACGCCTCCTTCACCTCGACAGCCTTCCCATAAGTGCCTGGCGCAACCCACCTTAAAATAGGATGGCACAGCGCACTCATACTCACTGCAACCCAGATCATCAACGGCAGATATATCTGCAGCGAGACCAGGATATGATGCCAGTCTATCGAGACTATGGTGAGGGTGAACATCGCTGAGATCATGTGACTTGCAAGACATTGTTTCGGTTTAGGTAGAGCAGTTTGGTCAGGCCCGTAACAAAGAGGACACAGGCGCCGATGAGCGTGATTGTTGAAGGGCAGAGGATGAAGTATGGGAAGATGAACTGGATTCCCTATCAGTAACCGTCCACAATTCAAGAGGCTTTAGACTTTTTGAAGAGGAGATATACCTCTAAAGGCTGAAGATCTACATCCTTTTCTCTTGCTCCCCACTTGCATATCCTTTCCACTGCCGCATTCGTAGCATTGCCAGAGCCCGTGGGATCATCAATTGCGGCGCCGGGCCCGTAGCAAGCAATCGCGATAACGCAATAGAATGTTAGCACAAAAAGGATCACTTGATAGAGTCCGCCTGTAAGCCGCGGATGTCTTTCCTTGAAGGAGGAGATAGCTTTTCGTGGGTCCCTCATTTCTTCCCTGTTTTGGCTATGCGATGCGATGGCGACGGACGTTCGTCAGGGCATTGGATGGATTTGAAGAGTTTGGCAAGGCTTCCCGGCTCAACATTCTACCGGCATTACACGGCGGAATCAGGCTCCGTGAGAAGTATCCATGTACCGGAACAACTCGTTGTTAAACCTGAATCTTAACTTGAACGAAGTTGTTTTTGTTTGGAAAGGTGAGCAGGGCTGCTTTAATGGCAATATTGTGTAGTTAAAGGCGAGCAAAGGGTGAGGCGAAGGTGCAAGCCAATGAGTAAGGGTGGAAGAAGGGGACATTTTTCGACTCCTCGGCTATAACTGCGGGCATACAGGAGCCTATTTTGGATCTGTCTAATCGGCTGCACGTGAACCCCTTTCGGACTACCCTCGGCGCGCTAAAAGCTGGGAAACGGCTAGACCACTAATTTATGAGCAGGACAGCGAGACAGTTCTGAGTACCCTCATTTCTGGTAGTACAAGAAGTATTGAATGCTAGGAGATACTGGTTTGATCACTCAGCGCTAGTCGAAACGATGCGCCCCCCTTTAGTTGGCTATCATCGAGTATCTCTGGGCAATCATATGTGGTGGTTCTTATAAAGGTGTATAGTCCAGTAGAACCAAGCAGAGAGATTTGTACTCTGCTACTTGACGTACAGAACAGTAGCCCTCGTGCCTTCTGAAGATTTCAATGACATACCACTTTTATCGTACCCAGGCTTCTGCACAGGATCCTGAACTTCGAAATTGCTATGACGCTGAATCTGACGGGGGGTGAGATTTTAGTAGAAATCCATCCCATTTAGTTCTACAAGGCACAAAACCCCTGTTCTCAGCGACTTAGTGCGAGAAGGATTTAGCGAAGCATCGCAGATCTTATTTTCATGTATAAAGCATGATGAACTGCTCAAGTGAAGAAAGGTTTGGCCAGGTACTTACAAGCTTTGAGGGTTTGATTTCTGCTCTATCGATCAACAACCGAATCTGAATTTGACCCATGTTCTGCAAGTACGGAGCATGTCAATTGTCAAGATTATGACTGACTATGATGGTAGCATGGCTCGCTTCATCGGATCCTGGATCGCGACCGCCGCCGCCGTCGCTGCTGTGTCGGCCGTAGACTGTCAATCTACGGCTCCGACGCAGAATACGCTTATTGGCGTGCACACGGCCAGTCTGACAGTGCCCAGCAACCCCTTTGGACTTGTCTACGCGGGTAAAGACGTTGGCTTTGCGTCAATTGGCCCTGGCATTATCGGCGTCCTGAATACATCGACATTCACACCAACTCTGATCCGCGAAATCACAGTGCCGGCAACATTTTACCAAGGCAGCTTCGGTGTAGCCGGACTCGCTATAACCCGCAACAAACAGACTGTGTACGTGTCTGTCGGTCCAGGCGCGGTTGCAGTCGACGTTGAGAAGGCAGTCGCTGGGGAAGTGGATTCGATCGTCGGCTTTTTGAGCGGCATGGTGGGAACTACCTCAATCGAAGCAACTCTCTCCTCTGACGACAAATATATCTTCGTAAGCCAGGAGGACGGAAGCAATACGACGGGATACCGTGGAGCGATTGAGGTCTTTAATGTAAACCGAGCCAACAATGGGTCTGTGTCGAGCACATACGTAGGCTTTATAGCACTTGGTCTTTTAGTCGTCGGTACCGCATTGTCGTCCGATGGAAGCAAGTTATACGCAACTAGCGAGCTCGCAGACTCTAGTTCGACTCAGGGCACTCTGAGTATTCTTGACGTCGAAACACTGAAAACCGATCCGTCCAAGGCTCTTCTTGCTAGCGTCGATGCAGGCTGTAGCCCGGTCCGAGTTGCAGTGTCGCCCAACGGCAAGCACGTTTGGGTCACTGCTCGAGAAAGCAACAAGCTGCTCGCATTTGACGCTGCCAAACTCGAGTCCAACCCCTCAGATGCGCTACTGGCGAGCGTGCAAGTTGGCACATCTCCCGTTGGCCTCACCTTCGTCAACCTTGGCAGGCATATCATAAGCGCAGACTCGAACAGATTCAACTCCATCAATACCACTTCTGGTCTTACAGTCGTTGATGCTGAAGCCGCTCTGAAAGGCAAGCAGGGTTTCCCACGAATACCGACTGGCTTATTCCCGCGTGAGTTCGCGGTTAGTCCAGACGGAAAGACGTTGCTTGTTTCGGAATATGATAGTAAGGCAATTCAAGCGGTGGATGTTAGCCAGCTAGTCTGGGACTAGGGAGATGGAGTGCTGGAAGACTCTCCCACTTTGAAACAGTCTTAACCAAATCTCTGCATCATTGCTAGTCTACACATTACTGACTAGTTTGCGTATCTTCGAAGCGCGCAGGGTCTGCCCTGGGAACAAATTATCCAAATTGTTTGCAAGCTTACGCAACATGCTAAGAAGTACCAGATAAATTGATTTGTCTATTTAGTCGTCGAATTCCATTGTTATAGTGGTAGAATTAAGCCGGAACGTGTATAGATTAATAAGGATAATCAAGGTTGGAAGAGCTGTTACACATACTAAAGGCTAAAGCTGGTCCCGACCAACTTTGATATATTGTATGGACCGCTACCCCAACCGTTTGAATTCTAGCGGAGCGTTCAATAAAGTACATTCAACGGAGTGACTGTTAGATATGTGGTCGACGATTTCAACGGGAGCTCCGTTAGTGCGATAACTGGGCTTTACTCACTGACTCCTTCACCAAGTCGAACTCAATCAATCTTCTGTCTTGATGTACTGGCCCCTCTTCCTTGACCTTTTTAATACTCTCCCCTTATTCATTTAAGATAAGTGTTGGAATAAGTAATCAGTGACTCTGATTCTAGGCAGATAGTCAGTGTTTCTGGTTATTAGTAATGCCTGCTGAGCCATATGGTGACTTGATAAGTGTGACGTGTTCTATAAATAATAGGGTAATTTCGGTCTATAAGTACAGACTTCCGTACTTAATTTGTTCAGCAGTATCTCCAGTATCTTCACAGCCTTACTTCTCATTTGTCACGTGACCATATTGCATGCGTCAGCTAGGAGAAGTCAATTCAACATCTCGTTATCGAAATGATCGTCATTAAAATTCAAACCCAATTAAAATCATACTATTATTTATAAATCCTCATCTTTCAATTGAAGCAACCCCGTAATACCATCTAAATCTTCCAGGAATCTAGATTAGAGACTGTTGTACTCATGCCAATCCTTTAATTCTTCCTCCTTCTTCAGCACTTGGCAGCATCCCTCGTAATAAAAGAAAAGGGTATTTAAGATAGTTATAAATCAAAAGAAAGAAATTTATAAAGAGAAGGGTAGCCTTCTTAAGAGTACCCATATTGAACTAGCTTATAACTTAGATAAGTAGTAGGTATATTTTAGGAAGTATCTGCTTTAGGATGGTTAGGAGCTTGTTTGGTGTCAGATGAACTACTGCGTAAGGCACCTATTTTTGGCTCCACGCCTCATTTCCCAATGTATTTAGTCTCCTCCTACCTTAGATTCTATTCTACAGACTTTTCTCCCCATCCGACATTTGGGCTTTATAAGTAGAATTATTAAAACCTAATAAATTTAATATAAGGAAACACTATGTCAGACTAAGTGTAATTAGCTGAGAAATGGGAAGCGAATTTACATGATAAGATACTTAGGGTACTCAGGTGAACTAGCATAAGCCGAGGGGTGGTTGAAGAGCGGCATGATAACTCACCGAATACAAAGTGCAAGAGAGAAAGAGTTGACTGATAATACCCTATAAAGATTACTGGATCTACAGCACTCGGGACTGCTTATGTGATATCTCTGATCTAGTTCGATTTTTTGTATGGTATGGTTTACCTTGTAGCCCTACAAGTTGCGTCTCTCTGTTTGCGCAGCTTTCGTCACACATACGACGGATTCGCCATGACAGCGAAGTGACTCTTTGTGAGGGACTTGACTAAATATTTGGCATTACCACTTTTTCGGAGATGCTTAGCAACGTTTCTAAGAGCCAGATAAAAGGCTCTTTGCAAGGGCGCCAACAAAAATCAAAACCATACAAGTTACAGGTCATTTTGGCCCCTCCCTTTCAACAATACGCATATCTCATCTACGCCACTCCATTGTAATAATAATATGAGGAGCATTAAAATTAACAAGAGGCTTATTGGAAATGATACCTGTCAAATTTGATTGGAAATGCTTAGAAAGGCGTGATTGGCGAGACACTGAGACTTTCCGGTGTGTTGGGCCTCAGACATGCTTGGAGGAGGGTCGGCTTCGGCTCCTATAAGTCATCAAACTGCCTGGGGTTAATCCACCTAAGTCTCAGGCATCCACTCCATTTTAGATGTTCTTATGCACATCTCGAATTACAAATGGAAATATATGTTGGATAGCGAGGCTGTTTGGCTCGGCTAGGCCCAGCTCCCTGCTTGGAAAGAGAGGGAAGATTTTCGACCCCACGTTAAGCAGGATATGGCTTAGTGCACAGTCCATCTTCGTGTCAGTGCAGAAATCCTTCAAGCCTCGTCCCGTTCTACCAACTTTTGTGTGCCTTCAATTCTGTGTAGCCCCATCGATTGAAGCCATTTAGTCGTGTTCTTAAGACTATCTTCACGATTTTTGAACTGAAAAATAATTACACCTTGCTTCTGGGATCCAGGCTGTTTTAGGCTCTTCTGTGAAACAGTGACACAAGTGTGCTAGATTCGACGTTTCTCTATTAAAAAGAAATATTTGCATCTTTCTTTTGGTTACATATACTGTGTGGCTTCTGTGGCTGCAGCTCTTATTTGGAATCAGCGCGGCGAAAGCTTTTCTTCCCAGTTTTTGAGACTTCCTTCCCGGTCCCACCTACCACCAACCTCCCCTGCCTTCGATTATCTTTTTTTATCGCTTCTGTGTGGGTTTTCTTCAGGCTATGGCTTGCACTTGCGGCTCAGTGGCAGGCGGAATGGGTAGTGCTCTCACTAATGTAAAGAAAGAAATCCCACCTAAGTTTCAGGTATTTCTCCATCCGCCGTTTCAAAATTAGCTACATCTCGTACGCGGACATTTGCAGCTTTATAAAATATGGGCGATATTACTAGCAACGCAACTCTTCAAGGCTCTTGCCAATCGGGCGGGCTCTGGTATACCTGTACAGCGCAAGATCCGACGTTTCTTGGCTGCTGCAATTCAAACCCATGCAATGGAGTGGGATGCCCATCCAACGACCTTCGAGCAGCCTCTTTGGGAGCCGGCGCTGGTCCCGATGCGTGTGAAAACGATTCATCGTTCTGGCCCTATGTTGCGTGTCCGGCTGGAAGCTTGTGGTATACCTGCCTCGAGACAGCACCATCGTTCCAGGGATGTTGCTCAATCAATCCATGTTCCTCTGGCTCGTGTCCCCAATCGGATCTCAAGCCGGCCATGTTCTCGACGAATGCTCCTGGAACTGTCCCTGAGCCAAACTGCCCAGGTGTCTCTGCTTCATCAGTCAGTTCCGCTACAACAAGTTCAGAGGCTGCGACAACGTTCGGGCTGATTACAACAACTATTGGAGGTACTCAGACCATAATATCAGCTAGCGTTAGTGCGGCCAGAACTTCAAATACTCTGCCAACAGGCAGCTCCCAACCACCTGCAAAGACAAGTCCTCTCATACCCGCTATAGCAGGGGGAGCTGTAGGTGGTGTCATAGTTCTTGCTCTTCTCCTCTTAGCCCTCTGCTGGCGCCGGCGCTCAAAACGTTCACGCGCTGGCTCTGCAACACAAACAACATCTGAAATACAACCACCTGGACCTGGGGGCTATCCGAAGACAGAAGACTTCTATGGTTACGGGAAACCCATGACTCCAAGTACCGCAGCCGGCACACCAGGTCCTCCTCTATACAAACATCAGCAATCACCTGGTGCTCCACCTCCACAACAATGCTCTCACCACCAGGACCCTTACTATTCACCACCACCACAACAGGCGTACGACCCACGCCAAGCCTATCTTCACTCCAATCAACAATACCAACAATACCAAGGCAATCAATTTCACGAGATCAGCACAAGTACTACGCACCACCCTGTCGAAATTGGTACTGAACAAGGGCTAGGGATCAGAAGTGTACCGGAGTCACCTCCCCAACAGCAGAACAGGAGCTCAAATAGGATATCAGAACTTTCGGGCGTCACGGCTACGGGTAGTCCTGCATTGGGCTCTCCTGGTTCTGGAAATGGAAGGTTTGAACATGATGAGAGAGATACTACTCGGAGCGGTGCGAATTGGCAGGCTTATAAGCCATAATATATGTAGGAGGCGGTCTTATCGTAACTAGGTGGTTCCTGTTAAGATGATTCCTTCTAAGTCTAAAGGCCAGTAGGTAATAACGAGGGATAATGACTTCTACTATTCTATATAATATTATAGGATCTTATGTTCTAAATCAGAAAGTTTAGCGATTCTCTGCTTTACTACTGTTATTAACCCTAAACTACACCTAACTGTTACTTAATACATTTGCATTTGAGACATTAGATATATTTATATAGCATTACTACTTCTTTAGAGATACTTAATAATGTTTCTAAAGGCCAGATAACACGTTCTCTATAAGGGCGATAATAAAATCAAAACTATACAAGTTATAGTCATTCTGTAATAGCTACGGATAGCTAGAGGGCAATAGGAGGAATCACAGTACGTCAGAGGAGTAGTAGTTCAGGGAAAGAGTATATGGTAATGTATTTTGGAGTACTTATACGCTCGTCTGTTGTGAGACTCAAGTTTGAGCTCCCAAGCTCTATACTTTATAGAGCTCGTATATATACAAGTCTAGCTCATCGCTAAGCTTTTGTAGCCGAGCTTACGGACGTCCCTATCCTTACGGCCGCACTACCCTTTAGGGTCTCCTGACTTATGCCTCGGCTTCTATTACACTTCGCGCACTGCCAACCTGCAGTAAGGCCCTTCCAGGAGCGGACAAGAGAGCCCAATGCCGCAATCCCATCACCATAGATACTTATAATACTACATACAATACATCTAGCCTAATCTTTCTCTGTCTCTATATCGTTCGGAGTAACACCAGGATATTCAAGTTCAAACCTGCGCAAGAAAAGAAATAAGTGTTAGACAGACTATACTATAAGTTTCCATGAATAGACTTTACTAATCTCATCATACTAAGGCACGAGTATAGTTCTTCTCTATTCCTGGCTGAAGCTTTTTCTTTACTTCTTGTCCATTGATAATGTCTGACTTGATCACAGAACCTTTGCCGCGGGATCGTGCGAAGAAGTCCCTAGGTGATTCCTTTTTTGGCATTGAAGACAGTGAAATAATAACTTTCGTGGAAAAGTAGATAGAATAAATTTGATAAAATAAATTCTAAGATAAAGAGCTTATAGAGCCTGTCGAAGGATAGGATTGAAGAAGGGGGGTATTCAAGGCTGTTACGGAGTAGAAGGAAGGAATTTATAGAGGGAAGGGCAGTACGGGGCAGTACAGCCCATAGGGGCATCCATGTTAAACTAATGTACAACTTAGACAAAGTACTAAGTATATTTGGAAGGTGTCCACTTTGGGATCCCTAGGTGCTCATTTAGGCTCTATGAGCATTGTCATCAAAACTTGACGAACTTGATGAGAGAACGTTGGGTCAGACTAAGTGTGATTAGCTAAGAAAGAGGAAGGCAAAATCGCATGATGAGATGCTCAAGATGCTCAGGGGCCTGCTCAGGGAACTCCGGGCGCTGCTCAGGGTGCTCAGGTGAGCTGGCTGAGCCGAGGGTGAGCCGAGGGTGATTGGCGCCTGAGCAAGAGAGGCAAGCTTACTAACCGAATGCGATGCACAAGAGAGGAGTTGGCTGATAATACCACAAGAAGCATAGGCTGGGGGAAGGTCACGTCGTCAGAGCCCAACGTCCATCCGCTCTTTACGTCTGCAGAGAATCCCGCAAAGAAGCTTTACGGCGCTACGAGCAAGCCCCTTTTTCAGGCCGAAGTCTTCTTCGATGGTAGCGCAGCCGAATACGAGCCGCTGACACATACGTACAGGGCAAGATGGAAAGATTTTATAAAGATGCGGTTTGTGGGCGCTCGTTGGGTTGGTTGCAAGGCCGTTCTCCGATTTCTAGAAGCTGGCTGTTTTGCCTCTATCAAGAGAGTCATTATGGTTGAAGAATGAGACTTTACAGACAGTAGAGATCAATGATCCTGCAATTAGGCTTAAAGAGGATAAGAATGTGAAAGGCGATGTGGCAGTTATTGCATGTAAACTAAGGGGAAAGGATTTGATGTTAAACGTGGAGTCGTTGAAGACAGAGGCATCTATTACGTGAACCTTGATCTTGACGCTTGAGGGGGCAAAGGGGGTGTTAACTATTTCGAAAGGAGTGAAGGGGAATCTACTCTACCTAATATGGCTGGTACTTGGGAGTCAGGCTTGTTCATTCGCTTTGAACGTTTGGCATCCAACAACCGGATATTCACGACGCATGCGCTGGAGGGAATCGCTGAGATGTAATGAGCGATTGGTTTCTAAGCCATGCTCTGCAGTAAAGAGCCATTTCGCCCATGACCGGTATGATACACGCCCCACCCCTGTCCCAATCGCTGAAAATCAATGAACGAACCGCCTTTCAAGGCAGGTAACAACCACCAGCCATGACCAAGTTCATCCTAGTAAACTTGACTTTATAGACGGGAGATTTCTTCGTAGGAAAAGCACTGATCTGATCAGGAGTAATCATAGTGTCCTTGCCTTTCTTCTTTCCACCGACCCCAGCCGGTGCATTCGCCTGGCTTCCAGCCGTGGCACCATTGATTCTCGAAGCATCGACTTGTCCACCGGTACCAATAACCTCGCCATCTGCACTCTTTTGCGCATCAGTACGAACCTCGACATCCCAGAGTCGCACTGTACCATCTGCACCTCCGGAGACCAGGACGGTAGATTCGACACTGAAAGAAAGTGACCAAACTCCGCCTTTGCCGTGACCTCTGCAGCGCTTAATAAGGTCTCCTGTAGCCAAGTCCCACAGGATGATGGTTCCGCTACCATCGGCCGATGCAAGTTTCTTTCCATCGGGGCTGCATTCAAGAGCGCTGATGAACTCGCTGTGACCAGAAAAGACACGGACACATTCGCCGCTGACAAACGACCACATGCGAACAGTCTTGTCCGGCCCGTCGCTGGCAGAGAAAACGTATGCGCCGTTTGGGTGCCAAGCGATTTGATTGACGTTCGAGTCGTGGCCGACCATCATGCGAAGATAGGAGATGTGATCTTGGCCCCAGACGCGAACTGTCTTATCCCACCCGCATGATGCAAAGTAGTGTCCGAAAGGTCCCCAGCGTACATTCCAGACAGGCCCTTCGTGACCTTTGTAGACGACGAGACAGGTCCATGTTTCGAGAGACCAGAGGCGGATCGTTTTGTCCGAGGAGCAGGAAAGGAGGAGTCTTGGTGCGGTGGACGGAACGGACGCGTCTGCGTTGTCGGGACCCGCAATCGATGGGGAGAAGGAAACACTGTAAACGGGAGCAGAGTGGCCGATGAGGCGGCGAGAGGCAGATGGCGTGTTGTCGGAGGGTACAACGGATGGGAGAGGATCGCCGTGAAGGTGCCAAACGCGAACAGTTGAATCTTCAGTACCAACAGCAACCAGGTTCGTATCGTCAGAGAATTCAATGCATGTGAGTCTGGACGATGTCAGCAGGGCTCTTCGTTGTGAGCGTAAATTACTTACCCGTCGAGGGTGTTATGGAAGGTGAACATGCACACAGAAATCGCAGGACCAATACCGCCAGTGCGGCCCTCAATCTTGAATCGGTCTCTGTTTTCCTTAATTTTCTGGACCTCCATGATGACATCCCGAGCGCGTGAAGGTGGTAGTGGGATTTCGGTTCTGCTGGGGCCGTCGACACTATCTTCGCGTTTGATTGTGCGATCAAACTCTTCGACCAATGAAATTTTGCCGAGCTCAGGCGGATGTTGCATGTCCTCATCTTCGAGCGCAGCGCGAACATCCTGTGCCAAATCTGGTTCCATAGCCATCATACCGAGCTTCAGGACCGCGTTGTTATCCATGATATCTTTGTTGCTTACTCCAGTAAAGGCTCCCGGAATTCCTTCTTGAAAGTCAGGCTCCTCGTCCTCCATGCCGTTGGCTTGTTTGATGATTGCCTCGAAGCTGTATTGATCGAGAGGGCCTTGGGTTGTGGCGCGTATCTCGCAATAGGTCTGAAGTATGTAAATTATGACAGTTCCTCCTATCTTGCCGTTGGATTCGAGAAAGGACACGAGATTGAAGTAGACGTGGGTGTTGAGTGGGATGCGATATTTAGAGGATCGGTAGAGTGTGGTGATGGAATTTTCGAAGACTTGCTGCGGAAGCGTGACGGTTTCGAATGTCCGAAGTTCGTCTGCATGGACTTTTTCGAATTGCGTGCTGAAATCATGGAAGAACTTTTGTGCGTCGATGGAGAAACCATTGACGACCATGTCGAGATAAGAATAGACGAAGACTGGCCATAGAAGGCGACTCAATTCATACTAGACAATGTCAGCTCATTCACTGAAGTGGGTTGAGCGCTTCGCGTCTCATTTGTTCATCAGCAATGAACGATTCACATTTCATTCACTGAATGAAATTGAGTGATTGGATGCGCATTTGCTGATTAGAATTGAGTGATTCTCACTCACCTTGTAAATGTCGAGATTTTGGTCGATCCATGCGCTCAGAAGTCTGAATCCTCTCGAGTATTTGGCGGTACCGAGATCCTCAACACGCTCTTGAATCGGTTTTCCTTCTCTGTCGACGTTGGAAGATTCGAGTCGGAGCATCTGCTCAGTGCGATTATAACCCTTTTTAAGGAGGTATTCTATCACCTGATTGTTGATAGGGTTAGCAGGTGCCTTTGAAGATGATCGTTGAGACATTGTGAATGGTTAGTGGATGAGGATGAGGACGAAGAACGTGATCACTCAAAAGTAGGGAGTGATTTGAGATGGCGGTTAGACGAAAGAGAGGAACTTGAAGGAGACGTAATTTCTGGGAAGAAGTGAATCGCTCGGATCATGTGAATGACTGGAAACGGCGGGCAAGAGGATGCATTGAAGTGAAGTACTTCCAGTCTCACTGGTGTTGGCTCTCCCAATCTTTCGAGCGAGATGAACGATTCAATCATTCAGCAAGATTGAGGGATTCGCGTACGAGCTTCTTGCACACTCTTCAGCCGCGGTGGCGGAGAAGCAGGTGGTGTCGGAAGTGGAGATGCAGATGAATGATTCAAAACTAATGAACGAGTGACATGACCACTGGGCAACTGTCTCAGATATTTCCTGCCCAAATCCCTCGAAAGTAATGCTCTGACCATATCCAATGGGCAATCCACTTCAGCTGGGCCGTTCTTGCCTCAACCGCTCATTTACAATGAACGATTCAATCTTGAAAGGCTTTCATCCGGTCTCAAAGGTTCAGGTAAATTGAGGGATTGTAGCTCCAGCTCCATGCCTCTATCCGTTCTCAACTGCTTACTTGCAATGAACGATTCCAAATTCGGGGGGTAGGGTCGATCCAAGGCATACATTTCTACAAAGCAGGACACGTGAAATCAGGGGCTCTTACAATCTGGTTCAGATTCTGCTGCGACATATTCTGGGCTGGAGGTGGAGGTCCACCCTGACCATGCTGCATTCCCATTCCAGCACTGGGCGGTCCAGCTCCCGCACTCGGAGGTTGGTGATTCGACATGATGGCAGGTCTATCGTCAAGCTTCACTCCTCAGCCTCATTCACCAAACGCAGAAGTCGCTTCCCATCCCCTGGTTTCCTAATATGGTGCTTGATATGGTGTGGTAGATATGCCGAGATGGTGAATATCGCACGTGTCGAAATTTTGATTATTTTTGATAGAAAGTTGGAGATGAGGCGCGTGAAATGTTTCAACGTGAGCTACGACCACGCTAATGCAGGCTTCCCGCAGAGTCGCACTACCTGCGTTTGGATGAAACTCTCCCTCTTTTCCCCACACGCCAATTCATTCATTCATCTACTTCAAACAACTCAAATCTGTTGCGCACCAAGTTCCTCAGCAGATCAGCCAGAACAATGCCTTCGCCAGCATCAGCTCAGGATGCATCCTTTGTGCCTTTCACGAAAGCAGAGCGCATCCAGCAACTAAATGACATAGACAAAGTGCGCCAACCCCTCCTCAGCCATGTCTCCATGCTAATTCACTTCCAGAGCATCACCCAACTCCTCAGATCCGCAGGCCTCGCCCTCCAAATCCTTGCCTCCTCTCAAGAATCCAATCAACCCATTGCTGACCGCAAGAAAGCTTTCCAGACAGCAACCGACACCTACCTCTCTACCCTCCAATCCGTCGATGTCGGATTAAAGAGGCAAATATGGGGCTTGGAGGAAGCGGATATCATAATCGAGACAAAGGTGAAGGACGCACAGGAGCCGAAGATTAGGGGTGATGGGAAGCAGGAGAAAGATCTCGAGGGTGGGACGGGTAAGCTGGATATTGGGTGGTTGAATAGTAGGAGTGGGAAGGTGGGGAGAGATAATGAAGCAGAGTTGTGGGAGAAGGCGAGGACATTTTTGGAGGATGTGAATGAGAATTGGGGAGCGGATGGGATGGTGGATCGAGATGGTGATCAGGATATGGGCACTTGAATCGCTGAGAAGCCCCGAATCAAAATTTCCCATAGAGCTTGGATGCACAACGGACAGACAAAGAAATGGAAGGTACTCACATCGATCATCGTAGGTTAACAGCTATGTTAGAATCGATTGCAAAGTCAGGATGTACTTTCTGGTGCAGCCTAATCTACCTACGGAGACGTAATCCGGTCATAACGAATCTCATTCTGTAACGAAGCTCCGTCTCAAGTTCAATTTCACAGCATCCCGTCAATTGGTACCAATTAAAATTGGGCTAATGGATTAAAATTTGTTGTATTTTGACACTGATTTTGCTGGCTCGAAGCTGGAATGGGAAGCAGTTCAGCGATTCAAAGTCTTGGCATCAAAAGCGGCAAGACATCCGCCGTCTTGCCGACCATCAACATCAAAGCTCCAGATCTGTGAGCTCACCAAACCACCTTCTAACACCACAATCATACGTAACCATGGATTTGGAAGACGGGGGAGATTCGCCTTGGGGTGGTATGTCCCTACTGATGTTCTACTCAATTGAGAGGCACAACTGACCCAGACCTCCAGATGTCCCATCGCGCAGTCCAACAAACACAGCCAAACCTACAGAAGCTTCAGTATTCGGGGGAGACGGAGGTCAGTCAATCTCATGCCTTGTCTGGGTCAATGCTAATATACGTCAATAAAGCAGAATCCAAAGGAAAATCTCCAAGCCTCGATACATCCCTCGATAGCTCGTCATCCTCTCAACCCCTCAAGTCACCCGCCGGACGACATGGACGAACCCCACGACGCGCAGGCGCACAGCCAGTTCGTCTCCAAGCCATCGATGACTCTTTAGGACCTCTAGGGCCTCTCGGTGACAATGCGCCAGTTGCTACAACAAATGACTTGCCTCCGCTGCCTCCTCAGAAAGAGCAACTAGTCCTACGACAGCCTGCAAGTTCGAAGTTTGGCTCACAGCCCACGGAGGTTATGAGGAAAAATATAGAATCGGATATTGTGCCAGATGACATTGAACCTACGACTGGACCACGCATACCACCTCCTGTGCAGCCTTCCCAAGGTGCACCTGTGAAGAGAGATACGCAGCCTAGTGTTAGCATTGAGCAGGCTGCGAAGCCCTCTTTTGATATCAGTGTTGGTGATCCGCATAAGGTTGGGGATTTGACGAGTTCGCATATTGTCTATCTTGTTAAGACGAAGGTCCAGTTTCCCCTAATCCAAAAGTGCCGCATGCTAATGACGATCAGACCACTTCCAAAGCTTATCGTCAACCCGAATTCGCCGTCACCCGAAGATACAGAGATTTCCTATGGCTCTACAACTCTTTACATGCTAACAATCCCGGTGTGGTTGTTCCACCACCTCCCGAGAAGCAAGCTGTTGGACGATTTGACACCAATTTCGTCGAGTCTCGCCGAGCTGCGTTGGAACGAATGCTCAATAAAACTGCGGCGCACCCTACGCTTCAACATGATGGAGATTTGAAATTGTTCCTTGAGAGCGAGGCGTTCAATGTTGATGTCAAGCATAAGGAGCGGAAGGAGCCTGGTCTTGGAGAGAGTAAGGGCATGTTCAGTGGACTGAGCAATGCCATTTCTGTTGGTGGTGGAAGCAAGTTTGTCGAGCAAGATGAGGTATGCGATACCAGATGCTGTGATGTGCATTAGCTAATCCCTTTAGTGGTTCCACGAGCGACGAGTATACCTTGACGCATTGGAGAATCAGCTCAAGGCTCTGCTGAAAGCCATGGACGTGGTAGTCTCCCAGCGCAAAGGTATCGCTGAAGCAGCCGGCGACTTCTCCTCTTCCCTGCACGCACTGTCAACCGTCGAGCTCTCAGCCTCATTATCAGGACCCCTCGAAGGGCTTGCAGATCTACAAATCCGCATCAAAGAACTGTACGACCGCCAAGCACAACAAGATGTCTTGACCCTGGGAATCACGATTGATGAATACATCCGCCTGATTGGAAGCATCAAGAATGCATTTGGACAACGTCAGAAAGCATATCATTCATGGCATGCAGCCGAATCCGAAATGCAGAAGCGCAAGTCCACACAAGACAAGCTTCTACGACAGGGGAAGACGCAGCAGGATCGTTTGACGCAGATGCATGCTGATGTCGCGGATGCTGAGCGCAAGGTTCATCAAGCCAGGTTGCTGTTCGAGGATATGGGACGTCTGATGAGGGGTGAACTTGAAAGATTTGAGAGGGAAAAAGTGGAGGATTTCAAGAGTGCTGTTGAGACATTCTTGGAGAGTGCTGTTGAGGCCCAAAAAGAGGTAAATCCACTCCCCGATATCCCCGATATCCCACTAACGTAACTATAGCTTATTGAACTTTGGGAAACATTCTTAATGCAACTTGACGCCGAAGAAGACGAGCACGCCTTCTACAAGCCTCCAGTAGAGCCAGCCGCACGTGCAGCTGCTGAACGGCTTTCTGGCGAGACGGCGACGGATTCGAAAGCCGCTGCTACGATCACGGCTGAGGATGACAGTGATGATGAATGAGTACCGAGTTCTTTTTAAAAGCGTTCGGAAGATATGAGTATCAGCTGTGATTGGGTGGCTGGGATATGATCGTAGTATTTGTACATAGATAATCCCTTTCTAAACGCCTTCCATGCTTCTGTGACGTGGCTATACTCATACTACAATGTATAATACTAGCACACTTCCTCCACGCAGTATATCCGTCGTGATCGTACAATATCAACACAATGTATCTTTCAATCCATCTTCGAATCCATCCTCCCACCCTCCATCAGGTATTCGTTCGTCCTATCCAAAAGTCTTACTTCCGCCTCTCATTTCGACTCTGCGCCGGAACTCTAACCAGAACACCATCCCTCATAACCTTAATCATCTCCACACTCCTCTCTCCTTCTCCCTCCTCTCCGCCCTTCCCTCCCTTCCCCTTCCCACTATACCCCCCACTTACACCTCCCGCCTCAGAAATCAGATCCATCAAACTCTCCTCCTCTTCTCCCTCTTTCCCAATCAAACCCCCATTTCCACCCTCACCATCCTCCCTTTCCCCGTCTTGAGAATCTAGATCCCATCCTCTCCCAAACCTCTCTCGGAAAGCCCTCAACCGTCCTGCCTCATCTTGCTCCACATTCCTCAATGAATCGAGGGAGGGCTGCCACAGCGGGTGATTTCTAGTATCTTTTGTGCTTCTGAAGAGGGGCTTTGGGGACGTGGTGCGCGCGGTGTACGTCGAGCCGTCGGAGAGGGTTATTAGTTGTGTGAAGGTGTAGGGGCGATGGGGGCGCTTGAGGAGGGTTGCGTGTCGGACTTGATGCTGGTGGATTTGTATGGTGGAGGGGGAGATACGGGTACGCTTTAGAGCGAAAGATGGTAGTTGGGAGGACATTGTGTTGTGGGATTGGGTTGGAGTGAGCTTAATGGTTGATGGGAGAGATAAATTTACTACGGCGACCGTAAGGGATGCGGAGCGCAGCGAATATAATTTCTTAGCGGCCGAAGCTTCGACTCTGTTTCTTCTACGAGTATTTCGCCAATTGCAAACCTCGTAACACTTTTCGGACTCGTAAGTTGGGTTCGAGTGTGAAGGTCAATGATTCATTACAATGGTGTCCAATTGGCAGCTGGAGAATCAGCAGCGGCAAGGGGATTCTTTAAGGTGCTGTCTAGATGGAGCAGATTGAGTTGCGAAGCTCCTAGGATGAGTAGGAATTGTATGCTCTCTTTCAATCGAAACCTTGCTGCGTATAATTACTAACGTGTGTCTTTGTAGATGGCACAAAATCCGTGTTTGCGAATCGTTGTCAACGAGCAAGTCTTCCTCGAGCGAGAACCCGATTCCCAACTCCTCGTCCCACAAGTCTTGCTTGTCAACGACGCTCGAATTCCTCTACATCTGCCTCTGCCACTCCAGCTGCAACGTATCCTGATACCGAGACTCCGGCAGCAGAAGAATCCGAGACGCCCCTCTTCAACCCATTCGCAAAGATTGCCTCTTCTTCGAACGCTTCTGCCGACATAGAAACAAAGAGCTCTGAGACGCTGGCAGCAGAAGAACCTAAGACATCCCTATTCAACCCATTCCCAAAAATCCCTCCATATGAACAAGGCTCGCCAAAAAAAGAAACAAAGGCAGAAAAGGAGCCAGACCCACCACTATCCCACAATCTCCGGACCATAATGCGAACCCTCTCCTCCTCAGTCGTAGTCCTAACTACCACGACTGCAATACCACAACCAAAAGGCGATCCGACCTTCCCCTCTCCTTTCAAAAAGAAATACACAACGTTCCGCGGCATGACGCTCTCCTCCTTCACCAGCCTAACACTCTCCCCCGAACCAGTCGTAACATTCAACATCCGCTCTCCGTCCTCCACACTCGAAGCTATTGCAACCTGCAAACACTTCCTGATCCACATCTTGGATGCGAATCCCGAGGGTGCGCGGATAGCGGATGTCTTTACTAAGGGCAAGGGGGGAAAGAGGACAAACAATATGTATACGCATGGTAGGGTGTTTAGGGATGGAGTAAATGACAAGGTCTTTACTGTAGAGAAAGAGTTCGTGAGTTTCCAAAGGGCGGAACAGGAGGTGCATCTTGAGCTACCCAGGCTACGGGGGACTGGTGTGAGGAAAGTGTTGAAATGCGAGCTACTGCAGGGAGTTTGGGGTCCTGGTGGGAAGCCGATCATGCATCCCTTTCGAGTAATGAGACCGACGAAGGGTTTGATTGGTGTTGGAGATCATGTCCTGGTTTTGGGACGGGTGGTGGAGATTTTGGATCGAGACAAGGAGGATGGCGCGGGGGATAATAAATATGGGCTGAGTTATGTTGATGGGAGGTATAGAGGAGTTGGGAAGGCTATTTCACCTAAAGATGAGTGGCCAGTACAAGTCGAGGAAGGGAAAACCTCTTGATATTGGTTAATGTCAATAAGAATAAATGATGCCTTCATGCAACTGAAGGGGCCCGTGTTTCACTGTTCTGCAAGGCTTTAGGCGGAATGGCCCCAGTGGGTACCAGACGCAAATTTGGGGCCGCGGGGTATGATGCGTTGCTATCTACCTCCGCCATTCAGTCGTTTTCCAACATAAGGGAGGCGCACCATACTTCATTCCTCGAGGCTGCATTGTAGCCAGCACGGGCGGCTCGCAACCTACAGGAAGGATGAAAGCTAGAAGCGATGCGCCTCTTCACCCGACAGCCTTGAGCTCCAACATGGTGCTTAAGCTCCAGTGAGGTATTAATAAACTGCGCTTCTCAAGTCTGACTTCAATTTCTTTCCATCTTTCTCTATCGCAGCTAAATTTCACCTCAATCTAAGAACTTTGATCTTTGGAATTTCTCCACACCCGCGAGCCACGCCAACAGGTGTGTGTGAGCGGGAAGTACACCTCACTGTTGAAGTCTACCTCCCGGCGAATCTCAACCTTACCCATTAACAGTCCTCAAGCACTCTATTGCGCAGAGACTTGGCCCAGCCTTTGCATAGAGCCCGTCTTCCGCTGACACTAGTACTTCGACTGCGGCTGCTACAATGCATACTGTTGCTGTCGGTTCTATGAGTGGTTCCTGATTTATCCCTTATAAAGAGACTGTTCTGTAATGTTAAAGTGCTAATTAGCTCTACCTGTATGAGATGGATTTAATTTTAGTTCAAATCAATTGTATACAAATATCGGCGATATTATTAGTAAGATAGGCCTTTAATTTTGGAAAATCCAGACAAGTAGAGGGCAGAATCTGGAATAAAGGCTAAGAGAATTGTAGAAATATCAAATTTATCCTCAAAATTATTCAGTCGCGAGAGCAGCATTCGCACAACTATATGTGCTATACGAAGACACAGGACTGAATAGAGTTGGGGTTTAGAGTAGATTCTAACTAATAGCACTAGTTCTATTAAGTGTAAGACAGTATCTCTTCACTAATAATTAACTGATTTATTTAAAGCTTCCTATCTTTTGGTTACTAATCAATGATACTGAGCCTATATTCTTCTACTCTTCTGCTCCGGGATATAGTAGAAGTTATCAATCCCGTGAGTGCTTGCCCTACTGACCTGCTTTTACCTTTTACTGTTTCTAAGGACATGTTCTGCTCTAGAACACCACTTAGACATTCGCAGCCCAATTCACTTACTCCCAAAATGCTACTGAAGAATTTAGCCTATTCGAATACATTCCCTAGAAACTTTAAATCTGACATGTGGCACGATTGCTCAATTATCCTCGACCCCTACCCTAATGTCTTCTCATGCCGCTAGTTTATCCTCGAAGAAAGATCAGTGTGCTGGAGGAATAGTTAGAATTGTAATTAGGGGGCTCGCCGTCCTTGTCTTAGCAGGTTTATTAATATATATGTGTAGACGCCAGAAAGCAACGGGGGAAATATTGCAACATTCTCAAGTGCCCTTATAAGCAGTATATAGCAGCTACGTCGCATCAAGCCCAGGGACAGGTGAAGTGAATTATCCCAGTATTCAGAAAGCAGGCTTCGTAACTGGAGATGTGAATGATCTGGGGGAAGTGGTCAGTTTAATGCCTAAGGTGTATATGGGCTGTCGGGAATCAGGAACGAAGACAGAGAGTTACAGTCTGCTGATTGATGAACGGATGACGACGATGTAGCCGATGGAGAATCCAGGGGATCAGCCGTCTTCGAACGAGCAGCCGAGGCAGGGGGTGAGCAATTGGCATACTGGTGGGACAAATAGCCTCGGGTCTCCGAGTCCTATGTACACAGAGATGCATGGGATGGAGAATGGGTATATACTGAGGTCCGTCTTTTTACGCGTTTTGCATTTCCGAAGATGACGGGCGAAGTGTGAATAAGATTCGGTAAACTAGACTACTGACTCGATAAATAGATCCTATAACCTGGATGAAAGTGCAGGGTGTACGAAATGCCCATCTTATTACTAAGTGCGATAATGCGTCCTATAAGCGCCAGACCCTTCTCTTTACAGGCAGTAAGAGTGGAATACAGACGGGACAAGAAAGCTAGAGGTATACTATGAGTAAGCATATTGTAGTTAATTCCAAATTTGCGACTTACTTTAAACGCTGATCGATTTTGAGGGGCTTGATCGAACTTCAATTGGATACTGGTATCTTCGGGTAGGAGGTGCATGGTTACACTGAATCTCCACAGTAATGGTTGCGACTCGCGAACACATGTACCGGATATAGAATTACCTCATTTGATTAGTGAACCAGGCCTAGCCCTTTCACGTAGTCATTTACCAGTGTAGGAATAAAAGAAATTTGAGGTAATGCATACCAAGCCGCACTTTGCTTTGTCTTCAACTTTATCTTGGTTTACTGCACCAACTACAGATACTATATAAATTCCAGGTTTACAGGTCCCTTAAATAGCAAATAGAGAACATAGAAGCTACAATTTGACACTTCCACTAAACAGGTTGCGGCACCAATTAGTAAAGATGACTCTGTATGCATACTTTCCTTGACCTCTTAGAGCACTCCTTTTTATACTCAGACTTCTTACGTCTAACAACCTCTCTATTTTTTGGGGTCTCGATTTCCTCCAGAAGCCAACTATAGACAAAGAACAACACAAATATCGACCCTGTGCAGATACTGCTTACAGCGAGGGTAATCTTAGCTGTTATAGACCAATGATTATCGTGGACGGTCATACGGTCATACGGTCATACGGCCATTACATTAACCAATGTAGTAAGTAAGCCAACGAGCGAGTTTAGTAGACCCTGCATTTGCTTTGTTAGTTTACTGCTTATCTAGTACAAATAGAGACACTCATAGGAATATCTATCTAATTAGCCAAACGATATCCGTTTTAGGAGAAAAACGCCGAAATCGGCAAGTGCCAAATATGTGGGGTCGATCTCGCTAATGCAGGTTCAGTGAATCAGCCTTGGCGTTCCAGTACACCCACCGATGAGGTGTTGTGCTCGTGAAAAGTATTAAATTCACAAGTATTCTTTAAGAGAACTTAGTAATAATGCAGTTCCAGAACTGTATGGAATAATAATATGATGAACTGAGGAATGAGGAGTCTGTGTGCTTGCAATCGTTCATTCACAGTCCATCAGGACATGCTATCAATCTACAAGTACATATTCTACAAAATCTCCATCCAAGTCTGCCATCCTATCACATCTTGCATCCCATCAACTACTCCATTGCATTCACTCTCCTCCACGGGCCATTCCAACCATCGATCCCATTCGGAATCGGGAAGTTGATTCCTAACCGCATCCAACAAATTCTCAGGCTTCCCTCTAATCCACCAAAATTCATCGATACGTTTTAATAGCACACAGTATACACCAACAAGAATTAAAGCCCGTGGGCACCTCTCCTCAACCATCTCACGAAACCGTCGAGGTACGATCGTAGTCCAAGCTAAAGTTGCGACACAAGCGCTGATTTCGATTCCTGTCCCGGTTCCGATCATAGAGATGATTGTGAATATGTATAGCAGCGTCTGCAACGTTTTTTCGAGAATGAGAATCTCTTCCGATTCCGAGCTGAAATTGTTCTCGGTTTGAGACCAACACGCGGAAATGGAGTCGAGTTTCGCCATATCACCTCTTTGGTTACCCGACGGCAAGGGTAAAGCTTGAGGCTGAAGAATAGATCGGATGGCAGTCCATGGCCGGATCATATCTCCCAAAGCTCCATTCTTGACCCAATGAGCGGCCGACCTGAGCATCTCGTCACCGCCTCGATGTAGCTTGTACCACGGGATGACGGTCTCAGTTCCGTCTCTACGGAGGAATAAATTGGCGCCCTTTCCACCGGGAGTCGGCCAAGAGAGGAAGGCGAGGAATGATGCACATGCGCAGCACGCGTCGGAGTTCTTGATGTTGAGATTTTGTAGCTCGAGACGATAGTCAGAGATGCATTTCTGATAGTGCAGCATTGCTGTGTTGATTTTTTTGACCGATTGTGTGATCTGGATTTGAGGATTTGAATTGCAGAACATCGAGGTGGAGTGCTGATAGGGAGAACAGTGCTAAGAGAAGGAATGGGTATTGGAAGGAGAGGGTGACGATCGATGTTCGCCAAATGTGTATTCCTGTCATGTGTTGACCGAGTATTTCGTGGCTTGTTTTGTGGTGTAGAAGTGAAGGGGTTCGAGGTCGAGGGTGCTGAATTGAAGTGGAAGACTGGAGAGAGGTTAGCGGGGGTTGATATGTGGGGTACAGGTGACGGACTTTCGCAGTCTGAGTTTGACTTAGTCGAGAGCGAGGAGGTCGTGGTAAAGGAATGTATTGAAGAAAAGAGCGAGAAAGTTTTTGTCATTGGCAGGCGCGACAAGAGGGTTTGGATTCATCGCACTTGGAAGGAGAGTGTCAGCTTAGACGTCACTGCCTTGGCGTTGCTTTTGAGAGTGAAGCATTTGTCCCATGCTGGCAATTCCTACAGCAAAGACGCAGCCCAAAGTAATAAGCAAAACAATGATGACGGTATCCATGTCTAAACTAATGGAATGTATAAATCGAATGAATAAAGGCGGTTATGTCGATGGACTGTGGCCAAGGGGGCCATGTTATATAATCTCGAGACCGATCGGGCTTGGGGACCTCGTGAGCCTAGTATGCTGAATTTCCGATTGGAGCAAGACTAATAATAGACACAGAGGAACGATATATCCGTACCTTAATCTTCCGTTGCTTGCATTGCAAGCAGCCCGTCCGACTCTTGGAATGGCAGTGTTGAGTGGGCATGTTGCGACGGATCACTCAGATAAGTGGGAGGCCGTAATTCAAGATACATTCAAGCCTGTGGTCGAATGAGAGCGAGCTGAAACCGAGGTGAGCATTAAGAACACGTAGTTGGAAGTGAAATATGTTGAACGTCGTGGTGTCGTTAAAAACAAAAAATATAGGGGTAAAAGTTGGGTTAACCAATCGGATTGCGTAGAAGCCGAGGTACAGTATCCTCTCCGTGTGGGGTTGAGTTTGTGTTGGTCGACGACGAACGACGAACAGCTCGGCTCTCCATCCATCACGCTCCCGCTAGCAGCTGAGGAGCTATAAAGGCTGTCAGGGGTTGACTACACAAGAACTTCTGTTTCGATGCTATACACAACATTACACTTTCCTTATCTTCTCCTTCGTATCTCATGAATCCACAACGATCTTCAACAACTCCATCGCCCTCTTTTCCCGCGTAACCCCATCATAAAAGTCGTGAATGTCGCCAGGAAATCATTGATAATTATCGCTTTCTGCTTCAACGAAAGTTTGACCTCTCCTACATCTGAATCCGACTCTTTCCTCCCTTCCTTCTCATTCAACTCTTTACTCTCGAACCCTGCTTTCCGGGAAGCATCGAAGGAGACTGGGCGGATCCAGCCCTGGACTTAAACACAAAAGAATCTGGCTTCTCATCTAGCTCAGTCTCCTGGCCCCAGATTTCAGATTTCAAAATCACAAGATAATCCTTCAAGCCCTCCCGCTCAATCTCTCTCAAATCATCTCTAGCCCTTTCCCTCATCTTCCCATAACACTTAAACTGGGATCTTTTCCTTTCCTTTCTCCATCTCTCCTCCTATAGACCCACGCTCAGGCCATTCAGCAACCAACTCAACGCTCCAAGTTCCGCTCACACCCTTCCACCCTTCCTATCCCTATTACTCTCGGCTTGAAAGGTTGGACAACGATTCTCTGGCACTACTGCTGCCTTCAACGGAGATTACACGGCTTAGCTCATAATTTCAACGTCAACAATGGTAGCCGGATGTTAATGTCTCCGGTGATGATGAAAGAGTTGGGATAATCCATCTTTCCCTATGACGCCCCTAATCTAGCCATCCGGTCTTTACTTGCAAGCACTGTTCGACGAGCTCCGTCTTCCCTGTCGAGGGAGCAAGATATAAGGCGGTGGCATTAGTTGATATCTCAGACAAGGGGAAGAAGATTGCATAGTTTCAGGGCGGGAGTGTTCGTCGTTGCAGGGAGTAAGTTCTCATAGGGCCAGGCTATTCGAGGAAGTTTGCTGACAATAATGGCGTAGTCCCGGATTTCCAGTCGAAAGTGGCATGTTTCGCGACCTGAAAATGAAGGACCTATTTGACGGAGAGCTGGGTAGTGTTGTTATGAGAACCCTAATACTAAGGTGCATATAGCGCTAGTCCAAAATAGGTTGCGAAAGCTTTAATTCAAAATCTCTATCCTTTCCTATATAGTTCAACCCTTCTGTTATATCTACAGCTTGATACAGCTTATTCCTGTTGCCTGTCCCGATAGCCTGCTGCCTATACTGATATCTTGTTACCTATACCGATAGCCTGCTGCCTGTCCCTAGATATCACCGTACCTTCTAGACCTATCAACAGGTAGGACGCTGGAAGGGCAAAATTACCAACGCTAGCAGCTTGAACGGATGGCGGAGATGTGTTTGAGGGCAAGGCCTACCCCGTGGCGCCTCATGCAAGCACACATTGCGGAAAAACAACTGAGATCTCGGCGGTTACAGCGCGTCTACACCCGAAATATCGACGCCCTTGATACTCGATTCGAGCACTTAAAAATGATTCTGCCTAGTTAATTGCATGAGGGAGTTATTTCTCTGAGTTCGTTATATTATAAAACGGGTCTAAAGTTGAACCAACACGGCCTCGCCGGCACCCACCAGCACCTTCCCAGCGACCACCTTGTCATACGTCTTGTCGCCTACTATTCGAGCGTTTTCGTTAACGTACTGGCCCGCAAATGTAATATTGTCAGCAATGTCAACGCCCGGGTTCGTTAGCCTCGAGGTCTTGGCATGAGCCCAGCCCTCGGGGAGCATTATCGCCGTGTAAGGTCTCTGAGCGGGATTAAAGGTTGAGTTCCACACATTGAGGTTGACAGCAACAATGGACTCGAGGGTACCCGACTTGTAGACAGCGTAGGCGCCAAAGTTTGTCTCGTTGACCAGAACCTCAGTCTGCTTATTGCCACCGGCGAAAACCGCGGCGTTAAACAGATTGCCGTAGTACAAGGGCTTGACGTGGGCGTCCGTGTCGTTGTAGAAGATGGGCTGCCAGGGCGAGTAGCGGTAGCGGGTACCCATGTGGAAGTGGACACGGGACACCTTGAGCGATGACAGGTACATAACGTAGTCGACGGCCCAGACGGCGGAAGCCATTACATCCGAGATATTGAAAGCCCCCTGGCACGAGACGGAGTTGGTCTCACCGATAACGTACTTGATGCCCGAGTCAGCTGTCACGTTGCCCAGGTAGTCGTGGTACCAGACGCGTGACAGCATGTTGTTGCGGTTAAACAAGGTCGTCGAAATCGTGGGGCCTTCTCCCGAGTAGTGGCAGTTGGCTCCCATGTACTTGCCGGCCCGGTCAGCAGCTGGTTCAAGATCAGGTTGATAATAAACCCACCTCGTGGTCTGAAACCGTTTTAGCCTTGTCCGGGCCCATACCGTCCAACTCGGCATTCTGAACGTTCCAGTACGATACATTCCCAATATGTCGTGGAGCCTCGAAGGCACATCCCTGGAATAGCTTCATGGCGTCTACACCAGTTAGGTTCTGGCTGATAGCTGTGGCGTACTGGTTCCACTGATTTACGTAGCTCTGTATAGTCCAGTTGGCGGATCGACGCGAGCCACCGGACCAGCCTATATTGTGTTTAATGGTCAAGCTCGCTATCTACATTACGTGCGACAACTCACCATCAACCTCGTTTCCGATTTCGAATGCGTACAGAGAATTACCCAGCGCTGCATAGGCTGCGTAGGCTTCAAGTACACACTGGGCAAGGCCGTTGCCGACATTGAAGAGGGTCTCGTTTACGGGATTGAAGAAGTTTAGTCCTGAATAAAAGTGGCTCTCGTTAGCTCAGAGTTGCAATTGCGCTTATGTGCAGTTCAACTTGGGTCCTACCATAGATGTACTTGGTTCCTTTAGGGAACTGTTTGAACGATTGCATCCAGGCCGAGCCGAGCATTGATTTGGATGGTTGGTCAGAAGCTACAGATTCGAAGGGGTCGATGATGGCCTCGGTCTGATTCGGATAGTACACGGCCGAGTTCTGGGTGCTGCCGCCCACGCGGAATATCGGGTACGCTCCCGAGATATCATACAAGTTCTGGATGACTTGCTTAGAGAACAGATTTGGGTTCCTATGGTCACGATAAGTAAGCTTCATAACCGAATTGATGGGGAGCGTACGTGTCGTTTCCGCCATAGTCGGCCATGTACGAGAACTCAATCGAGAACGATTGGTAGGCCGCATCGACAACCTGTCTTCCCGCGGCAGGAGCGGCGGGTGGTGAGAGCGTTATGGTATTGGTGATATTGGGTTTGAAGGGTACTTTCGACACCGCAAGCGGAACCAACGAGGCGAAAGCTGCAAGACTTGCAACGTAAGCTATCGGAAACATCCTTCTGTTGTCATCTGTGATGCCAAGTCAATTGTCTGGCAACACCTATTTAACTATATTCGGGGCATATTTGGTCGAACGATCGAATCAGAAATACATCCCGGCCGTAAGGGACTTTAAAGACTACAGCTATTCAGAAGCTCCACTTTGAATGGACTGTCGTTTCACCCTACATCCCCGAGTCTGGACACGGAGTTTCTAATCTATAAATTTTCCTAACGACATCCACTCGGTGAAGCTACCGGCGAGGCCAGGGTACTTGTCCGTACACATTGGAGGACTTAACGAGGACGTACAAGGATGTTATGTAGTAACCGGTCTCGCAAACTCCGCATTGATCGACACATTATTCCCCGCAGCCTATTTTTTACGGGTCATCATACAAACCCACATTTCGGGTTAATTTCGATGAAAGGCAATTGATACGACTTTCGCCAACTACTGGGTACGATGTCCTATCAGTCCCTGCAAATCTCCACGAAAGGCTTAATTCAGGTGTTGGTCACCAGACCTACGACAGGGACTATCTCACTATTCAAGAGCGGGGTTTGATTTCAAGGTCAATACATACGTCTGAAGTAGTTCATGCTCGTAGAGCAAAGGCCCTCTGACATTCTACTAATTATTATTCTAGGCCTCTGGATAAAAGGGTCGAGCTCCTTTTTGACTATCCACAAATTAGCAGGTCTAGAAATCCACTAATTTTTGCATCAATGAAGGTGAGCGGCTGCTGCTTCGACAATACCCCCGCACAATTGTAGAATTAGAGAAGTCATTCACAGTAAGGCGGAGAATTACCGTAGAAGATTACGATCTTATTCAAACAAAGGGTTTCTTTTTCAAGTTATGTTTCCGTTCCATCTACCGTTAATTATTCCACCTATCGTCTCTTACCGGGAAGTAATAGGATCTAAGGTACAAACTATACCTGGCAGTTAATGCGCTAATAAATTTAAACTCAGCAAAAGCGTTGCAATTAACGTTTTAATCAACCCAAGGAGGGTTCGGTATTGCATTATAGCGAAAGAGCGTTTTGAGGCCTAAATAGTTAAAGCAACAGGTATATATAGACATGGCATTTGTGCGTATAGTGCATATGCGGTATATGCTGTCTGAAACCAGATTTCGGTACCAAATATGTTTATTTCTTACCTTCTTCCTGTTCTGAGCATCGCTACAGGAGCCTTTGCAGCAACATGGATCGTACCTGGTGCTGTCTGGACGGATACATCTGGCAATACCATTGATGCACATGGTGGTGGTATCGTACAGCGTGAATCAACTTTTTACTGGACGGGTCAGAGCGCCAGTAATGGTATATTCTCCTAATTAGTGAATGGTACAGAAACCAAACGTGCCTACTTGCTGACTGATACGCCTATCAAGACGAAACTCCATTCATGTATTCATCCACCGATCTGCTGAACTGGACACCCCTCGGTGCACAAGCGTCTATTGATCAAATGTGGAGACCGAAATTTGCCAAGCCAAATGGTGAATTCTGGGTAAGTCAATCTCTATTTAATTCATTACCTAGGCCACACTGACCTGAGGTCTTTCCCAAATTGAAACTATGCTGAAAAATGATATCGCATAGATCTATGGACAGGTGAATCGCTTGGTGCAGCCTCTCGTCTCGAGCGAGATGGTTGGGGGATATGCTGTCCATGGCGCCGCAGTTGATCTTCCGCCGGATGATTACACATACTCAGACACGGGCATGTTTTTGGATCCCGCCACGGGTATAGTATTTTCTCGTTCGCGAAGCCAGTATTCAGAAAAGGAGTTCTAATTTCTTCAGACACCTGGTACATTATGACTAGCTGCGACCACAATAACCTACAGATTAACGAAATCAATTCTGATGGGACTGTTGGTTCTAGGGTTAACGTTCTAGGCAAGCATGGACATTCCACTATTGAATTTCTATTAACTCTCTAACGCTATATTTTAGAGGGGTCTTACGAAGCTCCTGGAATGCTCAATGTGGGTAGCACATACTACCTGATTGTCTCTGCTAAGACCGGATGGACTGCCAATCCTAACAAGATGTTCTACGCGACGGGAATATCTGGTTCTTGGACTGGACCTTTTGATATTGCTCCCGAAAGCGAAAATACTTATGGTTCTCAGAACACATTCGAGCTTACAATAAAGGGTAGTGAGGAAACTACCTATATCTATATGGGTGATGCTTGGGATTCTACAGGCGGACCAAGCTCCACATATGTTTGGCTTCCAATGCAAGTAACTTCTACGTGAGTCACCTGAATCTGTACCATTTGAACGCATATACAAGCAGGAATAGTTTTGACATGTGGTTCACGCCACAGCTCAATTACTCTAGACTACCTTTCCATGTGGAAAGTGGACGTCACAACCGGAGTAGTATCATATCCCACAAGTAAAAAAAGATATGAAGCTGAAGATTCTCTACTCTCCGGGCGAGCTGGTACGTCAAGTGTAATATAGTACCCTTTTAAGGTAGCAGACTCTAACACAACATAATAGCTGTTACCGACTGTGATCACTGCATTAGCAAGCGCTCTGTGAATAGAAGTACGTGTAAAAATGCATTGATCTTCCAGACCGAATCCTATTAACTCCATATCACATAGTTGATTCCGAGAGCCAAGTAACGTTTCATAATATTTCAGGAACCGGAGCTCCGCAGTGGATTTCCCTCTACTATACAGTCAATAGTCCTGATGGTATGTATTATATAATTTCAATTCTACAGTACTTTCAGTCATGTCTTGTATTGGCCAAGGTATTAAAACGTAATGAGTTACTAACTTTGCTCTTTTCTCAAATTAGCTGGTGAGGCACATATTTCGGTCAATGGCCAATCTGTCCCGACAAATATCTCAGACCTCAATCGCCGAGCCGGGTATCACAAGACTATACCTATTGAACTTACATTGAATGCCGCAGATAATAACACCATTGCGATTGGCGCAATTGGATCCCGTGGTAAGATTCCAATGTTTTATTCCCGCCCACCTCTCTTCAGCCTTCCAGTCCTGTCATATTGATGCATTTGCCTCTATATAGACTTTGAGATACACTTCGACGGAATTGAGATATTTGAAGATGCCTAATCCTTCAAACAGAGGCTATCACTTCTTTCCGTCACTTAGCCTATTATCCCAAGTCTCTTCTGTCGTTTGGGATCCTTTTCGATGCATAACCTTTTTAAGTTGTATTCTGACCTCGGCCCTCTTCAATTGCCGAACATTGATGTCCTTATATTGGGCAGACATGGACAGTTTTAGCACCTTTAACTGTTTAAGGTTTGATAGCACTGGAGGTCTCCTGGCTATCGGATCAAACAATCTGTAGCAAGCTAACAGTCATGGTGTCTATTTTATCATCCGAATACGTCTGATCTCGTGTTACACTCCTCATTCAAAACCTCTTACGCTAACCACGCCTCCACAATATCCTTCAATCCTTCTGCCACCCATTCATCATCGATTTTTGTATTCGCGTCAAATCCGTGGCCACCCTCTCTCGAAGCCAAACGAAATTGTATGGTTGGTCCACCCCCCTACCCTTTTCCTCCAACTTGAGGCTGCCCTCAACTGGAACAACTGTATCATCCTTCCCATGCCAAACAAATATTCCTCCAAGCGGAAATCTGGCGCCATCTTCCAGCCATATCAGAGGAAATAGGTTTCTCCTCTCGATCAGAATAGTTCCTTGGACATTCCATGACATTTGTCACATTTCACCAAGAAGACACATTGAGAGTCCAAGTGTCGACTGTGCAAACCTTAGTCTAAGGAAAACTATTATAAATTGTTATTTATAGATAATGTTGTTGGGTCTAATCTAATGGTATTTGACATTTTCGCTTGCTAGAAAAATGCTAAGAAATATCGTACTGTAGTTCATCGCCCCCTGAACACCGGCGACAAAAGAAAAATCTAACCAGAAGTTGAGTTTCCAACTTCGACGGACATATACAAGGCTTATGCAAGAGACTCCAATTCTGCTCCTGGTACCTTTTTCTTCTCCAAATGGCTCTTTTCTCGATCCTTGGAGTGACATTTATAACACCTTCTTCAACCTCAGCTCCATATCTCTTGGCGCAAATGGAGAGCGCCACCAAGTCTCTTCCCTTGAAATCCATAAACCAGGCAATAGTCTACCAATATCAATCCTTAGTGTTTCGGGGTCACACGTTGAGTGTGGTTTTCCAGAGTATATCCACTATCCTGCGACTCCAAATGATGAATATCACCCGGACATGCCTTATGAATGATCTTGCTGGGATGCCAAAAATTGAACAATACCATCATGAGGAACATCAGCGTCGCGTCGAAGATATACAAGTATACCTCATGCTTCAACAAAATACCATCCTGCCCCATAACATATTCGGCAATACGGAATACGGATCGAACCATGATGAGCAGCGAAGCAAGGTAAAGGATGTAGAGATAGCGTTCCCATGGGATAGAGAGGGACTGGGAGCGGGTCGTCGGGAAGCGTGCGATGCGGTAGTGAAATATGCTGGCGACTACGATGAAGAACCCGAAGAAGAGAACTTGGATTCCGAGACCACCTGTGATAACGTGTTGGCCGAGGTCGACGTCGGATTGCTTTTTGGCCTTGGCGAGCATGCCACCACCTGGTCAGATGTCAGTTTGAATGGCGGGAAAGAACCGAAAGGAGACACGTACCTGCAGATTGCGCCAGGAAAGACAGAACGTCACCTGTCACGAACACTTTTGTGAGCCATCTTGCGCGGATAAGAGAGTGATTTTCGCCATCCGTCAACCGTATAATTCGTCCGAGCACCATGTATATAGATGCGGCGAAGAGAGCTGGTGCCAGGAGGAGTAGAAGACTTTGGATGATATAAGGACCTGTTGACCAATTTGGAGATTGCTTCGCCGAAATCGCTCGTCCAACGTAACCGATCGATTCGACTATTGGAGAAAGGATTAGCATACGGAGTCGTCGTTCAAGGGCAATTGGGGACGCCTTACAGAAACCACCAATTACAAATGGTATGAAGTACCATGTCCTCTTGAAAGCCATCTGGAAGACATGAAGGAATGTCGTTATGAAGAACAGAGCAATGAATATGACGGCGGCGGCGAAAGAAGGGTCATAATGGTAGAGAACATATTTAATTGTGTCGGCCATTTTGGCTCAAGAAGGTTGAACCTTTGTTGTAATGTAATTGCAGCCTTGTATTATGGGAGATTTGCAAAGGAATGGAATAGCGAAGGTTGGCACTTGGCAGTTTTGGGCTCAGCGAATTGGGGGAAGTTGATGAATGATGACAAGAAGGCTTTATGATGGGGACGAAACAAACTATATACACTTGTATATGAAAACTTAAGCACTACCAATTACGAACGCATCAACAGGACAACAGCAATTCAATATCGATATGTTGGCTGCGGCCATACTGTTGATCTCGCTCTCCCGGATAGGAGGCTCGCATTCGTGTTCGCTAAGCTCATCCCGCTCGTATTCTCGCATACTCGCGACGCTATTTTAACCTTAAAACCTTAGCGATGACGACGACATGCCAAAGAAACGTGACAATTCATCAGTTGATCTGGATACGCCACCAACAGCCAAGGGTCTGCTAATTGGCTTACGCGGTGGACGCGTCTCGGACTCGCATAGCCGATCGCATCCATATACAAACAGTCTCGTTCTCGCCTGAGGAACGGCCATTCAACCCGAGGAACGAGGCCCTGCAGATCAGACGCCCCTCAACCAAAAGGAGTCATGAATTCCTCCTCCCGAAAGCCACATCGGAAGTCTAGAACTGGGTGCGGACGGTGCAAAAAGAGAAAGATTAAGGTGAGTGAAGATGTCGTTGTGTGCTTGTCTGTTTGTCGCTGGCTCTCTGGGCATTCAATTTGCGATGAGGCTTTTGCCGAAACTGCCAAATGCTTGGTCGAGCACGTGACACGTGATTATGTCAACCCCCCTCCTCCCCTTTACGGCATTTTTCGGCCAAAAGATCTTCAATCGCTCGCTAAATTGACTTTCCTCCGTTTGCTATCACCTAATTTGAACATCTTATGGCTCTCCCACGTTGGAGAGCGGAAATCAGGAGATAGCAGTTCAAGTTTACGGCCCTCTTTTGCGATCAATTCAGACATTTCTGCTGTGCTTCCACCTGCCGCTCCTTTAGCTCGCTGCTCCATGGAATACGGCTGCTCTTTGTCTCTGCTTTAGCATTTGATATAGGTCGTTTTGTAGCTAACAATCCACCTTGATGTGTAGTGCGACGAGCTCAAACCAGAATGCACCAACTGCCTGAAGCATTCTGTTCAGTGCGACTTCCTCCTGACACAACAGAACACCGGAAGCCCAGCAGGTGTTTCGACATACAACAGCAACACTTTAAGCAACAGTCCGAACACCTATGGAGAGACACCAGGTTCCAGTCACAGTTTCACAGCAGCCCAGAGTGGGAACGCGCCAGTCCTGAATCTGTTGGATCTAGAACTCCTCCATAACTTTTCCACATCAACATGTTACACACTGCACAGTGACCCGGCTCTCAAGACCCTATGGCGAATCAACGTTCCTCAACTCGGGTTTCAGTACGATTTCGTTATGCGTGGAGTCCTCGCATTGTCAGCACTTCATCTGGCCTATTACAAACCCGAGAAACGAGATCTCTTCATCGCGCAAGCAATGGCCCAAAATCAAGCCGGTCTACGAACAGCAGCAGCCATGCTTCCTTATATCACACAAGAAAATTGCTCGGCAGTCTACATTTTCTCGGCATTAACGTGTTTCTTCTCACTTGCCAGTCCCCGCGATCCCGGCGACTTTCTCGTCCTTGGAGACTCTGGCGTGGCATCTTGGCTTACTTTGTTCCGCGGAACGCGTTCCATCATAGACTCCTCGTCTGATGCTCTCCGTGATGGAGTTTTGGGCCCTATGTTAATAGCCGGCGCGCGGAGAACGGCTTTGCGAGAAGCGGCCTATGTCAATGCCGCCGATGACACAACGGAGGAAGGGCAGCTGGGCGAACTACGACAAGCCATTCGCGACACTGTGACCGATCCGCAAGCACTGCAAATCTACATGGAGGCCATCGATGAACTGCAGAAAGTTTTCACAGTCGCTTACAAGGGAGTGTTCCAGACCATTGAATCATCCGATGTGTTCATCTTTCTCTTCCGAGTCTCAGAAGAGTACCTTATCTTCTTGCAGGAGCGCAAGCAGGAGTCGCTGGCAATTTTCGCGTACTTCTGTGTGATTGCGAAGCGTCTGGAGAAGAACTGGTGGTCTGAAGGATGGAGCAATCATCTTATGTCAAGGGTTTATGCTTTACTCGATGAGGAGCACAAGCTGTGGATACGATGGCCGATTGAGGAGATAGGATGGGTTCCTACACAGGAAAACTGATTCAGGTATGGGCAAAAGGTGGCGTTGGCACGACAGGCTGGCTCTCATTCTCTGCATTTTGCACGTTTGGCTTTACACATTTGTAAATTACTCACGATTGAGGAAGGATTCGTTTTGCTCTTACTGGAGGATTTGGGCTGTAGACAAACAGAAAAAAGCTGTCCTGCAAACACGCGTCTGGTATTCAATCCTGCGAGCAGGATCGGGGCCTGCGAATCGTTCAATTCCGCTCAATAGCCTACCTCGGGCCGCGTAGTCAACATCCCAAAAGGCCCGATGAGCAGTGCAAAATACGCAGCGCCAAGAAATACAGCCAAACATGATTTTCTTCCAGTTCACGCCAAGAAAAAACCCCACCCTCAGCCCTGAGAGCTGCGTGGTCAAGCTTATAAAACTGACTTCTCGGCGAATTAGATTTTAGAGGCTTAATTTGAAGCTTAATAATTAACCTTTCAGTTTGAGCAATGAGGCTCAAGAAATACGTCAGCGTCAGCGTCGTTAAGTCTTGGTGATCCAGCCTTGAACTGACTAAAAAAAGGCTGCAAATAAAGTTTGATATAGATCTTGTTTGGAAATCATGGTTAACTGAAGATTGTTTATTTTGCAGTGGTTACGTATGTCAACAAGCCACAGGTTGCAAGAATTTTATGAAGGGGGAAGGCGTGTCTTGGCACAGGGCACGAGCCCGTCTCGCATTCTCGTATTCATCAGCCTGGTAACCTCGTTTTCTCGGTTTTATTCGAGGTGAATGAAGTCGAAAATACGGCATTCATCGACGATCTCTTCCGATTTTTCTCTGCAAAGTTTTGTCTTGGCTTTTATTATCTGGAGCACGGCAAGTGGTAATTATAGTCTGTGTTATAGCGCTCGCAGAATGATGGTGAGAATTGAAAAAGTCAGTTGAGTTCTTCCGCTTCGTCGCCCAGCTGTTTGGGAGGCGAAAATATAGTAGCATTTTTAGAGCTAGCTTGATATCTAAGGAACTAGAATTCAAAGGAGGAGAAGAGCTATCTTAAACCATTGAAAGAAGAAATTATAGGCTATTCCAAATTAGGCAATTCCAACCAGCACAGACTTTCAGCCATGAACCTCTTCAATTTGGCTGCTTGTCGTGTTTGACTAACACAAAATAGGGTTAAGAATTCTACCGGATATCACTACTCGGAGCCGAATTTTAGACTTTCCGACGCGTTGACGCCACTGTACTTTTGCGCTGGATTCATAGTTCAACA
>NXFV01001498.1:0-18032 GCA_002803225.1 Gamarada debralockiae | reverse complement strand
CCCCCCCCCCCCCCCCCCCCCTTCAACCCAATCAAAATTTCCCATGAATTTCGTCAACCAAATATCCCTCGGCTCATAGGCACCCTTTGGCATCTCGTCATGAAACAGTGTCCCGCTGAGGAACGTATGCGGAAACCCCGGATCAAAAACGTAACCATTCTCAATCTCGCGAATGTCCTCTTCGCTCAAACGCAAACTCTATGCCTCAATATTCCCCTTCAAATGCTCGACCTTCCTCCCCCCAACAATCGGAAACACATAAGGAACCTTCGCCATATAATAAGCTTACGCCACATTTGTGATGGACACTCTTTTGCGCTCAGCGACAGCTTCGGGCACGGCGGAGACGGCTTTATCGTGAGCTGTGGGGGATTTGCCTTTTCGACCAGGGTTGGCCTTCTCGCGCTCGACGAAGGTGGCAGCGCTTTGGAAACGCCCTTGGCCCAAGGTGCCGTAGGCACATATTCCCATACCTTCATCGCGGCACATAGGGATTATCTCGCGCTCGAAATCGCGCATTGATGCGATCCAGAGGCCTTGGTAGACTACGAATTGGCGGAGGCCGTGATCACATGCGTACTGATTTGCCTAGAGTCGTTGTGTCAGTTTTGTATGACTGCTGGGATACTATAGGAAGTGGGGGACGGAAACTCACCTTACTCACCACCCAAGCAGGCGTGTCTGAGATCCCAAGATAATGCACCTTCCCAAAAACGACGAGGTCGTTGAGAGATTGCATCAATTCCGGGATACTGGTCGCGTAATCCCACCAATACAGATAAAATATATCTACATATTCCGTGCGGAGTTCCTTGAAACTCTCCTCAAGGCTTTTCTTCATATTCTTCGTCCCGCCGCCTCCCCAGTTGCTCTGACATCCATATTTCTCTCTATCATAGATTTTATAGCTACTGCCATACTTAGTAGCCACCACCATACTCTCCCTATTCTTGCGTGAAGACATCCATTCACCTAGCCATTTTTCAGACTCTTCATTTTGATACGCATTGACCGTGTCGATGAAATTCCCACCAGCGGCGACAAAAGCGTCGAGGATCTGCAAAATCTCACAGTCAGCACATCTTTAACCAGGGAGGCTGGACGGAGCCGAAAGTCGTTTCGGGAGTTGCAAGACAACTTTCGACTCGGAAGCTGTCTGTTTCAGAGTAGAATTCGGGAGCACAGCTGATGGACTGATACGGAGTTGGGAACAAATAATTGAGAATTTTACATACTTCGAAGGCAGTCTCTTTACTGCATTCGCCCATGTGCCCTTTCTGGGCTTCGCCGAATCCCATGGCGCCCAGACAGAGCGGAGAGACACGCACGTTGGCACTAGGGGCGAGTTGGCGGTGTCGAGCCAGGGCGGATTGCGGATGTGGAGGGCCGGGGAGCAACCTGGCTTTCACGGGTTTGGATTGAGTTGCCATTGTCTCGAGTTGAGGTGAGGAGAATGCTTATGGGTAGGTTGAAGTATGTTGCACAATAAGTGACTTTGAAGAACGAGGAACGAGGAAGGAGAGCGCTGTATATAATATATTGATACTGGTGATTGGGAGCAACTAGAGACTGCCCGTAAACTTCTTGGCCAAGCTGAACTCCTAATTCCGAGCCGCAGGATTGAACAGAAAAATAAAACACGAAGGTCAAGTGAAATGAATTTTCCTAACCGGGACGAAGCTCTAACCTCTCTTGTATAATTGAGATATGACAGGTTGGGAAGAGGAATGTCCTAACTTGGACGAAGGTCTAACCTTTCTCGTCAAAGTGCAGCAAGGGATCTTTGAACCCCAGGTGCACTAAGTCGGGAATAGTGCATGCCCAGCGTGTATCTAGCAGCCGCAGATATTCTCGACGACATATTAGGGCGGGGGAATGGCACTTGATCACGTTACAATGGCTACGCAACGATTCGACATTTCGAACGGTTCAGCATTTTCGTACGACCACAGCAAGGAAGGCATGGATAAGATAATGTCATACTGGAGCAGAGTCAAGTCGCTGTGGCGGTTCTGCTCGGGCAGATGCTCAACAGACGAAAGTTCCGGGTCGTGAAAGGGGGATTGAGGTAGAGATTACGAAGTGAAGAAATAACAGTCACTTAGTGGGCTGTCCTTTTCAAAATACAGCCTGGCTCTCTAGACTTACGGGAAATAGGTCGAGGTATTGGTATTTGAAATTGCACTTTGATTGTTAAAGAATCTAGAAATCTAGAAATTCGTCCGCAGTTCACCATTCATCTTTTTTGGATGGCGTTCAACTTGAGGTGCAATGTCTCACGTGATCAGCGGAGGCGCCACTCTTGTCGAATTTGGCTAGATGCAGGTCACGTGTACGCTAGTAAAACTGGTCTGAAAGAGTGCTTGAATTGGTTACAGTAAAACCTGCCTATAACGAATCTGGATATAACGAACGCTAACAAATCCCTCGATATAACGTACGAGACGAAAACCTTTACAGGGATAATTTGTATGAAGACAGGGATTCTATATAACGATCTCTGGATATAACGAATTTTTGGGCCATCGCCCATACAGATTTTTCGTGTTCGTTATAACCAGGTTTTACTGTATTCCTCTCCTTTCTAACTCCACTTACCTGTAGAGCCGGTATTTATAGAGCACTATACAGATTGTACGTATGTACCTTACGGCCGAGCCTACAGGGCCTTCAGGTGTCAGGTCAGATTGGTGCTAAAGATTCCGATTATTTCAGGCAATATTCCTGACACACTCGATTCAGTGTCTAGAACAACAAACCTCTTCTATACTCAGTTGTCGGCTTTTATCTTCGCGGCTAGCCCTTCAGCCCACGTTACTCAAGGTGGACATCCATCCCTGCAGCTGTTCTATCAACTCGAATTATTCAAACAAAGATGCCCGGAGGTTCGGCCAACAACGCTCATTTCAGCTCTTGTACATCTTTCAAATGCCAATCCGAGCTCTTTGAAGCACGTTATAATAACTTCTCCTCAGGCACCTTCCTCTCCACAACTCCCATATTCCTACGCCCACACTAATAATCCCCAAAAACTGCAACCATTTCTCCGTTTGCTCGTCACCAGCCTCAAACCATCCTTCGTGAATATCATTTTCTTCACCGGCCTAAATAAACGAACGTTAGTGAAGGAATTTTACTATCAAAGGTCATTAACTTACCGCGCAATTCGTTGGAACAATTTCAGAGGCACCCAACTCCTCACCAGAGGCATCAAGCGCCACGGCCCTAACGAATAGCCACTTCTCACAATATATACTCGCACTCGTCTCGAACCCCGCCTTACCCACCTCTGCTGCAGCGTCCAGATCCATCCCCGTCCCTCTACTTCCCTCGATGCGCCACTTCTTCACCTCGGTGGCACCATTCCAACTCACAAACACTTCCCCGTCAACCACCGCGATCTCTGGCGCCGTATTGGGTTTTCCAATCCAAGGAGCTTTGTTCACCTTGTACGTCTGCACGGCGCCAGTATTAAACGTCTTCTTTGAGCCAACGTGCACATCACATAATGGTTCTCCTTCAGGTGAGAATTCAGTCCACGCAGCATTGTACCCAAATCCGAGGAGCACATTTCCTGAAGGTAGAACTTGCATTGATCCCTGCGAGCCTGAGATGATTTTGTGCGGGTTCATGTACTGGGCTTTGACTTCCGCTGTCATGCTGACAGTGTCCAGGAGGATTTCAACGCCCCGTGATGCCTCGACAGATGGTTTGAGTCCGTACCGAGCGCCGTTATCGAAGAGGTGGATACCGGTATGGTCAGCATTCCACCGTGCGTCGTGCTGCCAGCCGAACTTCGTCGCTGCGCCACCAGACTTGTCGGTGAAGGAGTTTCGCCTTCCACCTAGAACCCAGAGAACCTCTCCCGTCTTGCCGTCAATATATGAGACGCCTTGCATATACCTACTCGAGACCAAATAGTTTCCCAGCGAATCTTTGTCGATGCTGTTGATGTGGAAGAAATCATAGCCGTTGTTCTTGCTACGTCCAGCATTGCCGGCTGGGAAGTCGGATTCACTGACGGAGTAGTGGTCTGATGCATGCCACTCGAAGATCACTTCGTTGGTTTCCATATCGACTTCCTGGAATACAGAATCCCACATGTAACCTTTTCGGCTGATACCCATGCGGCCAGGTCGTCGTGAGAGCTCGTACTCTTTCAAGGGGTATACCGTTAGCAAGGCTGTTCCCTCTTCCGTGATGCGGAATTCATGGAGGTCGCCTGGAAGCCCGCTTCCTGCGGAGAGCCGGTATGCTTCTCGGTATGAGGAGTCAAGCTAGAGTTTGTCAGATAATTAGACCTCAATAAGTGTCTCTCCAGGTAGCTTTGCGCATCGACTCGGAGCTGGACGTCTCCTCTCACCATGAAATAATACCCCTCCCCATGCCCACCAACCGAATCATCACCCTGCCAAAACGTCAAATAATCCTGGTCCTTATACTTCTGCACCCCAAGGCCGAAGGTTTCCCCATACGTCGCATTCATCCAGATCAGATTCCCCTTGCCGTCGAAAATCATTGGACTCTGGCCTTTCAGCTCGACTTTGTCGCCACGGAGGCTGATCATGGTGTAAAGACCATCGTCACAACGCGAATTCGATTGTAGAATGTTGAGCCGAGGAGATATGGCTTCCGGGGCGGTGATATATGATCTGTTGGGATATGGGCCAAGTGTGCCGTCGTCGAATGCGGCGGAGTTGAAATAGGGGAAGGTTTCGGCTGTGAGGGCGATTCGAAGAAGGGAGGGCAGGAGGAGCAGCGACGATTTCATGTCTGCGGATTTATTTCAAGGGCTCGGTAGTGAGAGATCTCAAGAAAGAGCAATAATCGCAAGAGTTTGAAAGCAGGAAGAGATTTTTGACTTCAAGAGCACACGATCTTAAGATAAAAGATTAGATGCCAGGGTTACCGCATAATCGCAACGTCGACATGAGAACAGCTAATCATGATTTTAATTTTACGTGGAAGATCTCTTAATTATTAGGGCTCTGCGTATGCAAGAGCAACAGCTTACGTAGGGTACTCGCGGTATCATAGAGCACGTTCGTGGCTGATCAATACAGCCCTACAGGGCTGTTCGCTAAATATAGCGACCTTCAGGGGTAGGTAGATTCAACGCAAAAGCGGAAGAATGCCAAACTTGACAGAAGGTATGCTCCAAATGCTCCAAATCATGTTGACTTCCCAAGGTCTGCTTAATTGACACTACCGTAAATATCTTTGGATAAAGAAGTTGAGATGGAATGCAGAGCAGAGCAACACGCGCGGCTTCTATTTTCTGCGGTGGGACTGATTGCGGGGCTGTTTGATCCCCACCACAGCCGCCTTGGCTATGCGCCACACCACCACGACCGAACTTCCGTCTTTGATAAAAGAAGCAGTCTCATGCCACTCCCTGGAGTGATTGCTCTTTTTAAAAAGACGTCGAGGATTCTGACGAAGTCCTAGGAGCGATCACACGGAGCTTAGACGCAACGTCGGGACCGAGGAAAGCCTGCTAACCGGGACGTTAACTTGATGAGGACTTCCGCCTTACTCAAGGGTAATTTATACCTGGGAGTTTTTCTCCCCTAATTTATAGATTGTCTCAAAGCGGTCAGCCAGTGATCTAGATATTTGACCACACCGGAGCTGCACAGATCATATCGGTTAGTATCACGTGATGTTTTGGAACCACTTCGTGGCCACACACTGAGATCCAACCGAATGCATGCGGTGGGAAGCTTGGGGTTCCGTTTAGTGACCACGGATCACCATGGAAGCTTTGCGATCGGTTCATTGCCTTTTACTAGAGGGATTCAAGGCATCGAAGGCAGCGAGGAATTAATTGGTATTGTCAGAGTTGAGTTGAATTTGTTGGTAACTAGGTCTGAAGGGCGCTACGTTGTCTCCCTTGACGAGCCGCCTCCCTCCTAAACACGGTAAACCAACTTTTCGCCACTCACTTTCCCTGCCTTCATCTCCTGCATTCCGTTCAAGGCCCCCTCCAATCCGCCAGTTCCCAGCCTCTTCGGATGTGGCTTCAGCTTCCCTTCCGCAACCAACTTCTCAGTGAGGCCCATCCACATCTTCCCAAACTCATAATCATCCTTCGATGCGGAGAATTTATTGCCCCACTTGTAAAATTCCTCGCCAAACATCGTATACATTAGCGTTCCAGTTCTCTTCACACCTTCTCGTGGGAATTCGTTAGGTAGAATCGCTCCGTAACGACAGCCAGCACTATCACTACTCAAAGCCTCATTACAGAGTTTTGACGACGCCTCAAGACTAATCGTATCCCAAGCATACTTGAGCTTATTTCCAGTGAGCTCCCGGATCTTGGCTCCGCACTGTGGATCATTGTAGTCAAAGACCTCGTCCGCACCACGAGACTTGACAAGCTCGTTGTTCCTCGGGGAGCAAGTCGTGATGACTTTGTAACCCGCTAATTTCGCGAATTGGATGCCGAGACTGCCCGTTGCTGTGCTCCCGCCATAAATCAATAGCCATTCGCCATTTCCCTTCCCTTGCTCTGGCAAATTCAATTCGAGACCTTTGTTAGGTTGGAAGAGGCCTTGTCCAACGGTAATGCTGCCCAGAGGGACCGTGCACAGATCCTCCATTGCAAAAGTCGCACTAGTGTTCTCCGGTACGTGCATGGCGACGTCCCCTTTCACCATCGCATATTCAGCAAATACTCCATCGTATGGCTGACTGTGGTTGGAGCCATGCGCGCATCCATAGACTTTTTGGCCAACCATGAAGGGTTTGGTGACGTCAGAGCCAATCGACACTACTGTTCCTGCGTAGTCACAGCCCACGATCGAGAAAGGTTCAGCGCCAATGCCGCCGGCGACGTGCTTCCAGTCTGTCGGATTGAGCGCAACACAGTCTATCTTAACGAGTAGGTACGTGGGACGGAGCTCTGGGAGGGGTATCGTTTTCACGGAGGCATTGTCCTTGCCCGTGAAAGTAATGGCTTTCATTTCTTTGGGGATGGACATGGTGGCTTGAGTTATGATGATTGGTGATCGAATTGGTTAAAGACGAAGAGAAAATCGAGGTTCTAGAGAAGTATTGTGGTACTTATCGTTGATTAATATGTGTCGAGAAGCCACCCCTCCTTATTCTTTGTAATCAGGCCACCCCACTTCGACACAGTGTGAGAGCTCGGCCCGACAGCCGCTCCCTTTTGACAAATGCCAAGAGAGTCTTGATAATGCGCCGTAAAAGTATCATGCTATCTATGATAAACATACAGACATTGCCGAACCTAATCTTCTGTCCACCCTGGCTTCCAAGCGGTGAGACGTACTGGTGATTACCAATAAAGCAAGTCCGAGCGATGCATTCTAGCTTCGGTTTTATCCATTAGCTTTGAAATCTGTCGGAATTTAGATTACCACATTATCTTTCATCTTACTTACTTAAAAAATGCTTTTTGAGACAACAGAGACATATGTTCATGCGGCTTGAGAGATTTTCTCTCCCATCTCATCACTAGAGTATCTCCTCCGAAATCCACAGCAGCTTCCCAATGCATGGAACGAGAGTTTCGACTCAGTATCATCGCGTTTTGATGAGCTCGTTGTCAATCTTTTAGCTCCCCATTTCTCTTTTCGAAGTCGAGACCATTGGCCGATAATACTTTCCAAACTCAAAGCTAGAGCGTAAGTGCCCAAAACGAAAACCAGCACCAGGATAGCGAAGAGGACATTTCCCGCGCTATCCATGAAGGGTGCGTGCGATATAGAGAATAACCCCGTAACGAATCCAAGTGGTAAATATGCGATGGTGATATATGTGAGTATTCTGATGTTATTCCCTTGCCTGATTGTTGTCTTGCTGTCTCTCAATGCCGTTTGGCTGTCTTCGACATTGGTGACAGTCGATATCTGCTGATAAGTCAGCTCAACTTGAAAGTCGTGAGAGAGGGATAATAAGGAAAGCGACGTACGCCGTCCCGAAGTCCAGTGACTTGTCTAATCTTCAGCTGTGTCCTGATTTGAACATCCGAGAGCATTCCATATCTCTTTTCAAATTCCTCGATAACATTGTTGTATTCTTGAAGTAGGTCGACGTGTTGCTGACCAGCTTCCTGCAAGGATGATTAGGTTGTATGGTCAGATCGCAGAATCAAGTTCACAAACCTGCTTGACAGTGCGCTCCACAGCTTCTTGTGCTTTCTGAATCTGTGATAGCGACCCCGATAGTCTGTCATCAAAGACACGGAGAGCTTCTAGTCCCCAAAGCATTTTCTTCAGTTTATCAACAGCTTCACTAGTGCCCCATTCGAGGCCTTCCAGTAAAACTTTCTCCTGTGGTCACTGTGAGCAAAACTTTCAGAAATACTGGGAAATCAACATAGAACTCACTCCAAGTCCCACGATCACATCCAACCGAGACAAGATCAACTCATATTCCCCAGCCAGCTTCTCACATAAATGACCGAGAAGAACAAGGAAGACCAGACACCTCCCACAAACTTGTTGATGTATGAAGCTCTGTAAAATCTTGGGCAATGAGCCTATTGGTAGTGATATTGACTCGGACTCCGTTAGAGACGACCAAACAGAACATATCCAGTGGTAACCAGAAGGATCGCCAGTAATAACCAAGGATGAGGATCGCTCTTCCACGATAGCTGTCGGGGATAGTGCTTCGGTATTCTTACTTTTCTTGTTTCCAAACCCGAGGCTGGCAATGCTGACCGGTGGGAAATCGCCATTATTTCTGTTCTCGTTGAATCTTTCATGATGTTCTTGCGATAAGCTGGTTGGACGGATACTCCAGCTGGAAGGTCAAGAATTAGCACGATTTGATATGCTAGGGCTTAGGGAAGCTGCTGGCTACGATTCATAGGAAAGAATATCTACTTACTGGGAGATCGTGATGCTTGTAGTCCACACCATTGCCTCTCGATTCTCTGAGAACCTTGAAGTTGCTCCAAAGTAGCTGTCAATGGTGTCTAAAGCATCTGGATGCCACATGTATATGAACGATCCTACAAGAGATGGCGAACATTTCTCCACAAATCTGTGCAGAGGAAGTGGTCAGTCTCGCATTCATGGTGGAGGAAACATTCAAATCCTCGCTTAGTGGAAGGATTTTACGAACAATATTCTATACTTCACACCAAGGTCAACTAGCTATGTAGTGTTAGCTAAACCCAAATGAAGTTGTTGAGAGGGGGCTATTTTGGGAGGGACACGTACACTGTCATTCAACTTGCTAAATAGGGCTTTCCGATACAAATCCAATTGGTTTGAGCTATACGAGGTAGAAGCTTGTTTTGGCATATTGATGCGTGGGCTTTGTTGACCATCTCTTCTATTAGGGCTGCCATTCCCAGCAAAGTTTCCAGGCTGAGATTCAGACGTGAGGGCGCTGAGGGAAAGTTCTTCCGATTCGAATGTGAAGCAGGAAGTTAAGTAGAGTTCGAAAACACCCAGAAATTGTAAGTCCTCCGCTGCAATTTTCTTTTGGATATTCGCAATTGTATAATCGGGATCTTCGATAATGTCACGGCGTTCTCGACTCGAAAGATATCTCCTGATGTCTTTTCGCAGCGGCACGTTCCTTGTTTGCTTCACCTGGTAGACTTCAGGTGTATCTTCCAGTGACTGTACCCACCAGTCCTACACAGAGCGAAGTCAGTAGGATTTTTCCGGGTTTGGGCTTCCTGTCAATACGAACCGGATGAAAAAGTTTATCTGGTTTACATGCCATCCAGTCGAAGGCTTTGATGGAGAGGTTTGTGCCGATCTCCTCTTGAGCTAGTAGTTGTCTCATCTGTGACAAATGGTCTCGGCTTGACTCCTCTTGCAGCTGTTTCATCTGCAAGAGAATATCACGGATTGATATCTCTAGTGTGGGCTCTTCGATGGTAGCTGGGTTTCCTCCTGGCGTTACAGGGGACTCATGCAGGTCATGGACGGATTGATTGATTCCCTCCACAGCTTTCTCGGATAACGCAGATCTCAGTTTTCCTGTGGAGCGTTAGACATGACACCATTGGAGATTTGCAATTTATGCTTGCATGAATTTCGAAATACCTTCGATCTTCAGGTCAAGTAAAGTCGCGCAAATAGCACTCGTTGGCTCCAAATCCCACCACTTCCCAATCATGCTACTATCCGCACGATCCCATGAAGTCATGAATGAATAATCAGACATCATGAACTCAAACAATCGGTCTCTGGCATCTCTGATATTGGAATCGTCTGCAACTCGTAAGAAACTTTGATGATTCGTGCACAGCAGCTCCCAAGGACCATTTGAAGTTACTCGGGAGCCTTTCCACGATTTCGGGCCTGGATTGAATATTGTGGTGCGTTTTCTTTCAGCAATTCTTTTGCGAGTTTGCGATGCTCGTGAAGAGGCGAGACTGAATGTGAACTGAGTCGGGATTGCGTCTAATCCCAGTTCTTCTCCTAGCAGGATAACTCGTTCCAATTCTTCGTGTTCTATTGAGTAGGACTCGATCTGACTGGTCTTTAGGCGAGAAACATATTTCTCGAATCTTTGTTGCGTCTTGAGAAATTCCTGACGATCGAGACCAGATGCCATGAATCCGTCAACACCTTCTCCCTTCTCGTTTGTACCGACTTTCCCGTTGCATATTAGGAATAGACAGCATAAATGAAGCCATTGCAGAACATCGTTCTTTGGTGTTGGCTCTTTGTCTCGAGAAGCTCGTTTTTGAACAGACTCGTATGCCCTGTTTAGTCTCGGTAAGAGGATATCAATCACAAAGTCGCCGGTGATAGCTTCCTGGCAGTGCTTCATGACATACCACACCGCAAGTGTCGCATAACAGGCTTGGTTATATGACTGATCAATACCCATTCGTACTCGATTCTTTTCGCATTGCTGGAGTCTCTCTGAGGGTTGGGATCCTAAGTCAACAGAGTCATCGGCACTCCTGAGGGCCAGGAGAAGTCTGCCGGGTTTCATGTCCGTATTGATTAGCCACACTAAGGCTGAACGTATAAAATGTCGGAGTTTCTCGAGGTAAGAGTCCCGTATGTCATCCAATGAACAAAATCTTTGTAACAAATCTGGCTCAAAATGACGAGTGCTGATAAAATTGTACACTTTTACAAGAAGCCGAATCTGGAAGCTGAGATCATGTAAGCTATGGATATCGGGGATACGGAAGACGGGGTCCATACAAAGCGCTCTGCACATCCACATACTGGGGAGTGATTATGTTGCAGAGGAGGGCGATCTCAAAAGCTCCCCGAATTTCGTCCGATCCGTTCCTACTCTGAAAATCTTCATCTGAAGAGCTTCGCTCGCTGTGTGGAGGAGCAGGAAATGGGATCGACGATACGCAAAGAATTTGTTCGATACATCTTCCAACCACGCAAAATTCCACAGCTTCGCTCGCTTCGTAGTTGGTAGAACAAAGTGCTGTCCAAAGTCTGTCCGTCATGTTGACAGACGTGTTAGCGATTCCAAGATGATCCTCGAGGTCGCCAAAGCACGCCGCATCGACTGCATGGTGCTCGTCATTCGAGTTCTTCAAAGCGTACGTCGAAACGATGTAGGTGGGATCCCCAATGGAAAGTTCGATCCTGTGTATTGATGATATATCAACTTCGATACCCTTGATTTCATCGCCATCAACGCCCTGTAGAGAAGTGCCAACTTTCTGCTGATTGCCGTTAATGAACAGCTGCATTGCTAGGCGCTTTTCGTATCGCTCGCTGATGCAATTAAGAGTCGTACCATCATTGATGGAATCCAGTTTGAACGTGTCCGTGTCTGGAGGGCCTCCGTTTGAGCAAGGGCAGCCAAATTGAATGACTCCGCCAGTTTTAAATCGGACTGTCTGCTTTTCTTGGGAGTCTACAGAATCAGAGTAGTCACTCAGGGAACTTCCATGGCCCCATTTGATGCGTATGAGTTGGAATACAGTGCCATCCCTAACAAATGAGATTTCCTCATAGGTGCCAGTATGCTCGTCCCATTTGTCGTCTTTGCGCTTGAGCTCATATTGAGTGTACGGCCATCGGAAGTTTACCCAGCCTTGGGCGCGTCGCTCGCCAAGTTCCAGGTCCGTGTCAAACTCCGCCCGCTGCAGTCGAGTACCAAAGGTGCCTTTACTCCCAGTGTCATCTCGTCTCTGGGCTCTGGCCAGAATTGCGTCTGGTGTGTTCGGAAATTGCCCTCTTACGAAGACGACGCCACATATGTCGTCGGGGGAAGTGAGCTGCAAGAGCTCGTGCCAGTCAGTCAACGATGCAGTGAAGCCATCGGCTCCGAAATCACTCGATTTGGCAGGATTGGAAACTTCGCAAGTCGTGAAGCATTGAGCTTGAGGATTTGTTGTCAGCGATGTCGTGCAAAATTAGGGAAGGAATTAGGCGCACATTTGTGGAGATCGGCGAGCCACTCGAATTCTATTGCCCCTGAGTCCATCATTTAATGTCCCCCAAACACCACGTCGCATGCATCAGCAATGAAAACAGGAGATCATATTTAATTGAAAAGGTCTTGCGATGAACAAAGACAATTGACAGGATGGACGTTCTGCCTGGGAAGACGGGATCTTTAAATGTGGTGGTCAGCCGGAGCCTTGTCAGCCCTTGTACGCCGAGCTGCAGGACGGGAGGGAAGTCCGTAACAGTGGGCAAATGAGCGCCCAGGCTTTCCGCCAGGGCTTTTCAGCTGGATGTAACCCCAGAACCTTTGATAGGCTGCAAATTCAGTGTTTCTCGTACAGCCGCAGAGGAGCTCCCTCGCCTGTTTGAGTACACTACTAATATACAGTGTATTTAAAAGTAGAGAAATTAACGCAATTCACTCCCATATCACCACACACATTTTACGACACTGCATAAACAGAAATTGGTACTCAGCCTGCCACCTAGAAACTGGCAGATAAGATAATATGTTATGCAAATTTTTACCTTTTTTCCTTCGAAAAAAGATATAACCTTTGGTGGTAATACAGTATCTTATCTGACCAGCACCTAACTGGGGCATAATATCTTATCTGCCAATTGCTACGGTAGCCACAGATTTGGAATTTGCACAATTATGGAGGCACTCCCTTTCCCTCATCTCGTTGCCCCGGGTTCTCAACTTCAAAAACTCAACATCCACCTCTGTCTGCTGCACCATATGCTCCTTATCATCATCCTATCTATTCTCATGCTCAATGGTATAACGTTGAGAATAGAGGATCCCAACCTTACTGTCTTGCCAGCGACGCTCGCCATTGCATGCCTACGTCGGTCCTTGATGTGCTTTTGTTCGGAGGGAGTGTCCTTCGTTCCGAGAATCTGGGGAATAGTTGATGAGAAGAAGACGGAGGCTAGGCATACATACGCATATAATGCCGACATTGATTTATATTGTACGCCAAATGCCTGTGGAGCAATTATTCCAAGTTGGATTAATCGAGGCTGCGAACGTGAGGAGATCTTGCAAGCGTACGATGCTACCACTGTGACACTTTACGTTTGTCAGTACTGTTTCAAGGAGGCTGGAAAGCCAAGGACTTACAAAGTCCCTACACTAAATATCAACGCGACCCCGACTTTCTTCTTCCAGGCAAACTGATGTGGATATTTGAGATAGTGCTAGAGCTAGCATCCAAGCATCGAGCGCAATACTGATATCAGCGTTCGCTGAGGCCATAGCATTTACGTCGAAACATTTCCCCGGACGGTCGTCATCCCATCGCTTCCAGTAGAAACCGATTAGCCTGCACTGGAAAATCGCGAGGGAAATGAAGATCGTTCCAAACATCGTGTTGAACGCAATAGTCAGCCAAATGAGTTGCCGGATCCCCGCTCCCTGGAAACTTATAAAAATAGAAGAACTAAATGGAAAGCTCCAAGAGGTCCACTTGCCAAAGTAGAGAACCTCCATAGCGTAGAACATGTAGAGGAAGTCGGTGATTTGTTTGAATGTAACAGTCCAGACGTCTTTGCCAAGTTCATTGGCAGTAAGGCCGTGAATAGTCAACACAGAGCCAGGTATTCCCGAAACGATCGTTGCGAGCCAGAAGTTCGATAGTTCGACTTGGTGATGAACTTCGATCATAATCGCAGAACCACGACGATCCCAGAAATTGTACCGAAAGTGCTGGAAATGACGTTGCAAAGTTCTGTCCTATCCCGAGCCGGAGCACCGCACGTAGTCGCGTGATATTTTTGGCGGCTGAGATACTAAGGGAATATATAGGTCGGGTGGGTAACTTTAAATAGTCAGGTGGGCACTTGGCACACCAAAACAGGGATTAAAGTGACCTGACTAGGGTGTTTCTCCGAAGATTACATAACATCTTAATTAGTCTATAATCGATTAAGCTACCCAAAAAAAGAAATTGAAGATATAAATAAAACGCGATAATAATAATAATAATAATAATAATAACAAAACTAAAAAGCAAGTAAGTATAAACAAAGGAATAGGTATTATTTATATCGCGTTCTCTTCCTATACCTTAATATTTCTTATATAGTTCCTTTTTGCTTCAGAATTAATTAATAACTATATCAAACGATTTTAATATATTCAAACGATCTTAACTAGTTAACAGGCGAATTTAACCTAAATAGCAATACCCTATTACTAACAACTAGCCCCTAGAGCTATAATCGAGAGATCTCGAAATAGTTTCTTTATAAAAGATCTTATTATTTATAGTAAGATCTATACTAGGCACGTATTATCTCTTATTTATAGTATAATCGAATATATACTAATTAAGAAACAGAATCTAGTACTAATTGAACCTACGATCTACTACCTCACTACAAAGGCAAAAAATAGGCTATAGGCCGAGCATATCTTAACTATCTATATAATACTAGAATACCTAGAAACCTCAGAAAAAGATATAGTATACTATATTAATATACCTAGAATAGCTCCCGAATTAGTTCGATAGCTTTATTTAGATATATATAGTCTAAACTATATATATATTAGTTACTAATCAATTAAAATAGATTTAATATAGAAAAAATAATCGATTATTAAGCTATAACTAGAATATAATATTATTCTAGCTTAGTAGTATCGAAGTCTAATAGTCTAGCTAGACTTACTCAAGGATTTTAGTATATAAATATACTATTAATATAATTAAGATATAATATACAAAGTAAGATTCTAAGAATTAGGAGTATAGACACCAGAAAACATATTAAGTATAGTAGATTTAGTAGCTAGAGTATAATATAGACAAGGGACAGTAAAAGACGCTCGAGTAAGTAGATATAGTCTAATTAATAATTAATTAATAACTAGTTAGCTTTTACTAGACGTATCAAAAGGATTTCAGCTAAGTACTCCGTTGCCTAGGTACTCGAGAGTATAACAGAAGAATAGAATTAGCAGGAGTAGATAATACTATAAGTTATAAATCAAATAGAAATTAATTAATAGTTAATTCAAATCCTAGAGCTTCTTAGGAGAGCCTAGCTAGGTAGTATAGTATAGTATAAGTAGAGGGACACTACTTTACTAGAGCTATTACTAGACTATAATTAACCTACTTTATAGTATTAATATTAAGTTTCTAAGAGAGCTTATTAAGAACAAATATATAGGCTAGATTTAAGATTATTATCTTATATTCTTAGTAAAGTCACGGAAAACAATATATAGTAAGCTTTATTTAAAAATTATTTAAACTATAACTACTTACTAATTAATTAAAAAGGAATTATATACCCCTAAGGATATAGAAAGTTAGAAAAGATATTATATAAAGTCAAATTCGACTTTATTATACCTAAGGACCTTTAGTATACCTTATACATAATATTCTGCTCTACTGGAATTTACTCTTATCAACTACTACCTCTACAAAAGACACCTATAGAACTACTATATAAGCTCCTTATAGTTATTAAGTAGTTAAATACTACTTTATTAATAGTTAATAAGTAATTTCCAACTATATTCTATCTACTTTATTACTAATTTCTATATAAAGGTTAACTATTAGTTAGTAACAAGCTCCGGAATTAGATTAACAGCCTTAGAAAGTATTCTCTCTTATAAGTTTATACTAGCTTTGCCTCTATATCAAAGATTAGTACACTAATCCGGACTAAGTAACTTCTCAAATAAGGCGCTAGTAAAGATTAGGTAAGTAAGTATAAAATAATTATTTAATAATTAATTATTAACTATATATTAGATATTATATAAGAGAGTAAGCTAGAGTAGCCTTCTTAAAAGTATATTTAATATATATATAATAATAGTCCAAATATAATAATTATTTACTTTACTAATAAGATAGCCTAATAACTTATCCAAAGAGACTTATTCGAGCTAGATATATCGTTTAAGAGAGTTACTAGTCCCTTTAATAAGGTAGTATTTATAGCGTTTAACGAGCGTTTTAATAAGCGTAAGTATATAATAATTAATTATAAACTAATTCTTACTTATACTAATTACTAGTTATTACTTATAGATAAGTATTTATTAACTCCGAGATAAGAGTAGCTTACTTTAATCTCTTTACTATATTTTAGAGATAAATCAAGCTTACTCTATCTCGTATACAAAAGGTTAGATAGTATTATCTTTATTTAAGCGGGATAAAGACAATAGTTATAGATATATACTTAAAACAAGTATTAAGTAAATATATAATAACTAATTAATAAACAATTTTAATCTAGTTAGGTCTTAGTAACTATCTTTCATTAATAGATGAAGAGTACTATCTATAGGACTAGTATATCTAATAAGTTTTAATTTACTACTCTATCTACTTCTAATATAGGATTAATTCTAGTATATAGAAAGAAACACTATATACTTATTTAATAAAGGAACTTCTTATACTTCTTAGTTAATTAGTAAGTACCCATATTATATTCACTCTATATTTAATTAATAGCTATATAGGATATAATAGATCTATATAACTATCTCCGGCGAGAATAACTAGTAATAGTAGATTAGCTTAATTATAAGCTTTACCTATAGATTATTTCTAGTTTAAATAAGTTATTTTAGTAAGAGAATCTAGATATATAGGACTATATCTAGTATTATTTAAATATAGTCGAAGCCTCTTATTATAAGAGTAATACTCTTAATATAGGTCTTTCTCTACTCATAGTAATTAAAAAGTAAGTTATAATCAATTATAATTTAAATTTTAGCTAATTTCCTTTATAGTTCTTAGATTTTAGACTAAAGAGACTAGGATTAAGTAGAGACTCAAGATCTTTATTATATCTCTACTCGATATTATAGATAATCTATTATTAAACGATTTAATAACTCTATTTAGAAGTTTAGTTTATATATACTATTTAACTAGATAAGGTTTATTTACTAATCGATTATAGTATAGAAATAAGAAAAGTAATATCAAGAAGCTATTTCACAGGCTATATTATAGTTATAACTAGGCTACTTAATACTATTAAGCTAACTACTAGATATTATATTAAGTAGTATAAATAGAATACAAAAGAGAAGACAAGGGCTAAGGTCACAGGTAGTTATTTCAAGTTCTAGTATTATAAAGCACGTAATTAATTATAAAGTAGATATAAGTTTAATTTAAACTAGTTATAATAGTCTAATAAGAGAGTAAAATATAATAGTAGAACCTAGGTCTATATATACTCCTTTTTCTTTTAGTCTATTAAGTAATAGTCCTATAAAAGAGTAGAGTACAATAGCGGAATCTAAGTCTATATATACTCCTTTTTCCTTTAGGCTATTACTTAATATCTTAGAAAGAAGACGATTATTATAGATAGCTACTTTAATAAATAATCTTCAATCGATTATAAACTCTATAACGAATATATATAAGATTAGTTTTATAATATAATCGTTTATTAATTACTTTAAAATATTAACTAAAGTCATAAGATAGTATAAGTATCTTTTATTTACTATTAAGGAAAAACTTAAATATATATCCCTAAACTCTATATAATACAGCCTAATCAATTATTAACTAGTTCAATTCCAGATAGAGCCTAATTAAGGTATCCGCTAACTATTTACAAAGACTAAGTTATATCGTAATTAATTAATAACTATTC
>NXFV01001518.1:0-23986 GCA_002803225.1 Gamarada debralockiae | reverse complement strand
TCTACGCCGACCAAGGCAAGCTGGCGGAGGCGGAGAAGATGTACATTCGGGCGCTGCAAGGCTACGAGGACGCTCTTGGCCCACAACTTGTGCCGTCCTATTTACCAGCGTTGAACACTATGTTCGTGTTTGGCGATCTCCTCTCACAAACAGGTCGGAAAGACATGGCGAAGGGGATGTACGCACGGGCATTGTCTGGATACAGAACCGTACAAGGGCCTTCCTCGAAATGGTGTAGGCAACTTGAAGATCGGCTTCAAGTGTTGCAAGTTGCGTCTGCTGAGTCGAAAGTAGGCCAAGATGAGTTTACAGAGCCTGGAGCAGCAAAGTCAAGGTCTTTTAAGCAGAAACTCCACAAGCTGGGAAGGCGGCTGAATATTAGATAAGCCATCAGGGCAAAGGCTTCTTTCTCACAACTCTACCATTTACTTACACCTGTTGATGTAACCATGTCCATAGTACAGCAGGGGGTTGAATCTCGGACGTCAAATCCTGCGATGAGCAAATCGACAGCGACAGCGAGCAAGACCTTCCCATTTCGCTCGCTGTGTGAGGATACTGTGGACCAAGGGCCGGAGAATCATGAGAAATCACATATGGAACGGCAAACTAATGAGGGAGAGTATAAAATGGAATCTCCTATTTTTCGTCTCGTGATACTGTGCGTCTCGGCACAGAGGGAAGCACGTTAAACTTTATCCTTCACATATTCGCGTGGGTAACTTTTATGCATAAATATCTTGAAATGAACATCCCATTCGACAACCAATTTCCCACAGTCAGAATAAAGCTTCACTCGTCCATGAATTCTGATGAAACCAGACTCCAAATTCCCACATGGATCCAGACTTGCGAGAACAATTCTGCACTCCAAGACTTCAGCGCAAAGAGGTGAAGGAAATGGAAATTTCAAACTTGCCACCGCTGTCGCAGTGCAAAATTTCTCCAAAATACCGGGCCGCCAATCGAAAAACAACTCCAGGTCGGAAAATGCAACTCAGCCAATTGAACTCTGTAAAATGTCGCAGAGTGCTTGTAATGATATCCAAGGCCACGCCGCCAAAACAGCGCTTGAGGCATGTCTTTCCTCCAGAGGCCTGCCAAACACTGGTCATCGATCAAACACTGAATTTCACTTGCTAACCCGGAAAGGGCTGGTAGCCGGTCCTCGATATGAGTAAAAGCTCGGGTCGAGTAGTCATTGACAGTTTCATGTCATGCCAAGAGTTGCTGTTCAATAGTGATACCACCAATTCTAGATCGAATTTCGGAAAAGTTGAGCTCATTTAGCATTTCGATCAGCCAGGCAAATCTAAATATCGACGGGCTTTCTCGCAACCTTCTGGTTCGCCTCGAAGAAAACTTCAGAGGATCTTGATTGTCGACATTCCCAAAGCACTTTGGAGTCGTGAAGTATAGGACTCGGGATGAGTTCCTGCAATGTCCACTCTCGACACAACAGCGGATCTCTATGAAAGGGTTTTGGCCACTCTGAAGATTCAGCAAAGGATTTGCTCTGCTATAAGCAAGATACTCTTCCAAGTATATTGCTCCTCTCTTACTTTTGACGGGGTGTCGATGCCTCCGACGGGACTTCTCATGGACAAATACGTAAATACCCTCTATTACAACGGTCAGATGTCGTAGCCGTAATAGTAATCTTACGTACTGCATGCGAGTATACCAAGCCTATGACCGCAGCCTCTTCTTCCCAGTCGTCCCTCGAATCTTGAACAATGCAAAGTGCATCGATCAAAGGCATGGGATTCCGATGCCTCGGTAACTTCGATTGCGTCTCGAAAAGTCCTTGGCAGTTGTTCAATGCGCAGAGCCTTCTGATGTACTTCAAGAGCGACATTGTTGTCTCCGCCAACTCTGACATGGTTTCGTCACAGCAATAACTCAATATAGCATACTCTGTTGTGGCTGGCCATCCGACGGCCACAACGCCTTTCCACAAGGCGAACTACAGGCCCATTGACATCGATTAAATGCTTTGGGCAATATGGGAGGCTAGAAGATGGGCAGACACGCTGAAATTATTGTGTGTTGTTCTTGGCAATTATTGATCCAACCTCTGGCTAACTTCCAGATCATCGGCTTGCGTTCTTCTGAGTATTCCGTTCCCCCATCGGGCGATTCGGTGTCACAACCAGCAGACCCGAAGTTATCCTCGGAGGACGCCATTTCATCGATTCAGAAGAATTCCACCACATCATCAGAATCTTTCTAACGAAAGGGTGCAAGTGAGAATGGGTGTTATTCAAGTTAACAGATTAGGACACAGAGAAAGAGAAATGTGAAAGAATTCGGGAGGTCTATTTTGCACAGCCCCCACCCACCAAACAGTAAGGCAGACTTGCCAGGGGCTATCTTCAGCCTCAACATATTCTCCCACCGCTGAAGCTGAGAGGGACAATACTAATGTTAAAAATATGAAAATTATTTGGTCAAAACTTAGGAGAATCAATGAAAGTAATCCCTAGTAGTTAAAAGAACATAGAATAGTGTGCGTACTGACGTAATTGACGCCCGAAACGCGACTTCCAAACGCACAAACGCGTCTCGCGACGTGCTTCGGTGCGACTCGCACAACCAGCTCGCACAACCTTCATAGAAATTCAACATCTCAACGCCAGGTAACCCCAACAACCAATCTCTTCACCAATCCTCACAATGTCGGCAGCAAATGCAAAGATCCTGAAGACTGAGCCCTTGGTTCGTTTGGCTTACCCCGCGTTTACCCCGCCTCAGTTCAGCAAAGCTCTCAAGGTTGCGAAGCTTTATGAGAATGGAGCTGACAGTTGCATATGTAGAAAGATGAAGATGCGAAGTGGACGAAACTCGTATTGTACATTCCCTCCCTCCCCTTCTACCCATCTCGCTCACCACATAACTAACACCTCATCCCCATTCTAGGACAACGTACAGTGATCCACTTGGCGTAACACGAACATGGGAGTCCTCCGAGCGACGCACACGCCCTAAGGGCTCAGATATCGATGGCGTAGGCATCGTTGCCATCCTGGAGAAATCAAGTGGTACGGCCCTTCTTTCTCGACAAATTGCTATGGGTAAAGGAGGATATGGTACTGAGGTAATGGTGCAGGCCCCGAAATCATACTGCAGAAACAATATAGACCACCGATCGATAAGGTTGTTATTGAAGTCCCGGCTGGACTTGTTGATGCGGGAGAGACGGCGGAGGATGCGGCCGTTAGGGAATTGAAGGAGGAGACTGGTTATGTTGGGGTTGTGAGCCAGCGTAGTCCTGTTATGTTCAATGGTAGGGAACATATTTTCTTCTATAAAGCACATAATAATTTTGATCACTGCTTACCGTGTGGAAATAGATCCAGGCTTCTGCAACACAAACCTGAAGATGGTCCATGTCACGATCGATATGTCTACCCCCGCCAATCAAAACTTGAAGCCGGATTTGGAGGAGAACGAGTTCATTGAGGTTTTTACGGTACCGCTAAAGGATTTCTGGAGTGAGTGTAAGAGATTGGAGAAGGAGGGATTTGCGATTGATGCAAGAGTTGGAACAATTGCCGAGGGTATTGAGATTGCGAAACGATTCAAGTTATAGAGCTCATAACCTAGACGAGACCTTAGACGCCATAGATACCAGAGCATCCCCAAAATACCATGACCCAAAACTCCCGTCCTCATGATTTCATAACTTCCCACTCCGTTTCAGACCCTCCCATAACGCCCAAGCCCCCAACGCCTTCGCATCCCTCGCACCTTCCTTCCACAAATCCTCCAACTTCACCAACTTCAACGTAATCTTCTCCCCCTCATCTCTCAACCCCGTCAACTTGCCAGTCCACTCCTTCAACTGCGCCCTCGGAACCCTGCTCTCATGCAAGAAAATAGGAATAAATTCATCGCAACCCCCAGCAGAAGGGAACATCCCCCTAGGCATACTATCCTCCTTTCCCTCCTTCGGCTCCGGAAGCGCGAGCTCAGACATATTGATCAACTCATCCTGCGGAATCTTCAGCCCAAGCTCCTCTTCAATCTCGCTCGCCGCAGCCCCTTTGAATGTGCCATTATCAACCATCCCCGCTGGCAGCTCCACGAATTGCAGCCCGCCTGCGGCTATCCGAGCTTGTACTGTGAGCAAAACATATTTCTCCTCCGCGCTTCCTTCTGGTAAATCGTCGGGTTGTAGTAGCACCATCATGCCCACACTGGGTCCGCGAAGGAATATCGAACCGGGAAGGGATTCGCCTTTGGAGTTCGTGACTGTTGCGGTGAACTTTATGAAGCCGATGCGTGAGCCCCATCGATCGACGGATTGGAGCTTTATGTCGCGGAGTTTGTAGGGGGAGGAGTGGAATTCGTGGTTTGGGTTGGTTTCTTGGAGGGAGAGGTTTGTTTGGAGTCTTTGGATCCAGCCCTATGCTACCTGTCAGCACGAGATCTGCAGGTACTACTGACATCGTGGGGCATAAGGAAGACTCAAGGCTGGAGTTACCTTGAAAGCCGGGAATTCGAGGAGTTGTTCCTTGGAAAGATCATCGACGAGGGTGACAGGGACATCAGTGTCTGGTAGGGTGAAGGTAGACATCTTTGCAGATGATGGAGGATTTAAAGAGGAAACGATATGTCCTGCGAGACGTTGACTACGTCGAAGCATTTGGCCGATAATATATTCGAAGGGGCTGGAGCCTTGCGATAAAGGTTGAGTTTGAATCGGTGACTTTGTGGCTGAGGCCGCTGAGCTGACCTCTCTCTGCAGAATCACAATACCGGTATCGAGTCACATTAGATTCTGCCTCGTGCTTGTTGTCGGTGTCGATTTGAGGGTTATGGAGGGAGAAGGTAAGAATGAAAGTTGTTGGCGTCACAGAGTGCATGTGGTGGTGGCTGTTCTGCCGCCTACAGCCTTGCATATGTGGGGCTGAGGCACGTGCTATGTTTCAGACAACACATGATGATATGTGGAACCTTCATCCCCATCTTCTCTTCGCAGTTTCAAGCTTCATTCTCAGATGATATTGAATGGGAACTCTGTCAAGTGACGGGTGTGCTTCCGACAATCCCTTTTGATTTGATCAGTACGACACAGCAAGACGTGTCAAGGATCATGAACCATGCTATGTCACATGTGCTAGGGCATCAGAGAAGACAAGAAGATGGCTCCAGAAGACATAGGCAGGCCACGTGCATGATTTGGTAATAAGATTTGCGAATACTTCTCTTTCGAAATCGTAAACCCAGATGGATTCATTCGGACAGCGTTCAAAATGCCTACGGTATGGAGGGCAAAAATTTGGAGTACGGAGGGGTTGGGTCCGAAAACCTCCACGGGCGAGACGATGGGCTTCATTTACTTTGCTGGGTGTTGAAAACTCGAAGAGATTCTTTAAAGTAGCCGACGGGTATATCAAAGTTTCCTCTTGCATTGCTTCTGGATCATATGTTGTTCCGTCGCATCGTGTTTCCCCGCATCTCTTAATTCTCCCAATTGCCGGGTAATATACAACTACTTTGTACATCGTTCCCCGCCAATTGAATTCAACTTTGCACGGCTCCCGGCCCGTGGACTGCAGGTACAGATTGATTATAGAGAGTGGAAAGCCGGGTCGTTCAGGTACGGTGAGAAATTTAATAACTTTCTTTCCCCTCATAGGTATTTTGTTTATCTGTTCATCCCCATCAACCATCCTCAACTTGGTCTCAAAAGTTGAGCAAGTATGGCTCGTACTCTATCTTTGGTTGTTTCTCTTCTTCTAGGACTTGCAGTCGCTCAAACTCCCGGCAAGTCCCCAGAAGTCCACCCAAAGCTCCAGACCTGGAAATGCACCAATCGCGGCGGTTGTGTCCCTCAGAACAGCGCAGTTGTCTTGGATGATCTGGCCCATCCCGTTCATCAAAGAGTCGACACCAGTCTTAACTGCGGAAACGGGGGAGGCGCCCCCAACGTCACCGTCTGTCCCGACGAAGTCACCTGCGCCAAGAACTGCATCGTGGAAGGCATCAGCGACTACGCCGCCTACGGGATCACCACTTCAGGCAGTGCCCTGAACATGCATCAGCTCGTAAACGGCACCTCAGTTTCTCCGCGCTGCTATCTTCTCCAGGAGAACGGAGCCGAGTATGAAATGCTCCAGTTGACCGGCAATGAACTGTCGTTCGACGTCGATTCCTCCAAACTGCCGTGTGGTATGAATGGTGCATTGTATCTCTCGGAAATGAGTAAAACTGGCGGGAGAAGTGCGCTGAATCCTGGGGGTGCTACGTATGGGACTGGATACTGCGATGCGCAATGTTACACCGACGCATTCATTAACGGCGTCGTGCGTCCTCCTTCTAAAAAATCCTTCAACCTGCTAAGAGAACTAGGGCAATATCGAAGGCAAAGGCTCCTGCTGCAACGAAATGGACATCTGGGAAGCAAACGAATATGCCACCGCCCTCACACCACACACCTGCAACCAAACCGGCCTCTACGAATGCACCGGCGCTGAATGCACTTGGAGCGGCGTCTGCGATCAATGGGGCTGCAGCTATAATCCCTACGGCCTCGGCAACGAGCATTACTACGGACCTGGCCTAACTGTCGACACGTCCCGCAAGGTAACTGTCGTAACGCAATTCCCTACCTTCCCTAACGGGACGCTGAAAGAGATTCGGCGATTGTATGTTCAGAATAGAAAGGTTATTCAGAATGCTGCTGTTAATGTTACGGGCCTGCCTGATGTCAATTATATCGATGCGGATTATTGCTCTACTTCGGCGTCGAGGTTTGTGCCGCTTGGTGGTATGACTGAAATAGGACAGGCGTTGGCGAGGGGCATGGTGCTTATTTTTAGCATTTGGTGGGATACCGGCGGGTACATGAATTGGTTGGATAGTGGGAGTTCGGGGCCCTGCAATGCTACTGAAGGGAATCCTACGGTCATTGAGGTTGTGCAGCCGGATCCTGCTGTTACGTTCAGTAATATTAAATGGGGGGAGATAGGATCTACTTATCAGTCCTGAAAAAGCATGGTAGATCCAGTGGGGGAGAATGTAGATCATGAAATCGGACTGATGAAGTGGTTTGAAATATCAATTCTTACATATGTGATCCATGATATCTAGGATAATCTCTGCCGTGATGCGCCACCGAAATGCTGTTCCGATCCACATATCCTTCCAACAATCCATGGTATACCGACGCCTTTTTGATCACATATCCATTTTAGTAGCAATCCTACATTGCCTCTTCTGATCCCAATGCTCTTTTTTCTCCTTTGAAATCGTGAATCTGGTTCTCCATTGCTCGCCTCCACTGCCCACAACCGCGGACGATCGAACTTCGCTGTCTTGGTACGTGGTTGTTGGGAGCTAGCTGCCTCGCTCATGGACAAGGTCGATTATTGCCGGTCGAACATTGTCGAATGTACAACAATTGGACCTCTTGACAAGCTCGCCCTTTCTCGGCTCCACATTCCTTCACGCTCACAATCAGATCCATTCCGGTAAGAATTCTGGGGTCCAACGTCGTCGAACCCGACTTGAACTTCGCAATTCATTCAAGCCCCTATCTCATATCCAATCAAGACCTCAGTATGCGTGCCCTCCCAACCTCTTGTTCCAGCAGCCGAAAGCATGTACTTGCAAGTCGGATCGATATACAGACTAGAGATCACACCAGCTTTCGGCGGCCCAGGAACGATGAGGAAAGGAACAGTCGAATGCTTGAAAGTTGCCGGCTCTTTAAGATCATACAATCGCAGGATATCATGCGACGCACTGGATGTTGTTAGCTATGTTCTGAGTTATGTAGATGGATTGAAGGCCTACCAGATCAGATGTCTCCCATTCGGCATCGCCCTCAAAGCACTAACAGCCCCACTTCCCTGCGGAAACTTGAAAGTTCTCTCCGCAGCTTTGAGACCCTTATGCAAGCTGAACTCCTCCACCGTACCGTTTCTTCGGCCAGCGTAGATATAATTCCCATCTGGAGACCAACAAGCTGCCATACACCAAGGCGGAACTCCTGTCCTCGTGGGGATTCGAGCAATGGGGTTAGGTTGCCGTCTATCCCAGACTCGTAAAGTTCCATCCATGGAAGCGGCGAGGAAGGTGGAATCGGATGTTGCGACTGCGTCTTGGGTGTCTGGTGCAAGTGTGGCCGTTGAAGCAGACCCGGGGCCTTTCTCTGGAAGGATTCCGTTCGTTTGAGCGGCGGTTGGGCTTTGGACACCATTCGCTGCTTGGTTTTGCTCGGGATTTGGTGCCGCTGGAGCAGTGCCATTGACTGAATCAGTTGCCATGGGGTCTGCGTCTCCCATGCTAATATCTCCTTGTCCATCGCGAACCTGGTTGTCCAACTCCACGCCAATTGCTCGTGAGAACTCATCATCATCATCACCAAAGTTGCCGCCTGAAGGTGCACCAGCTCCATCCGCGTCTCCAAACAAGGAGTTAGCATCTGTTCCATCTCCGAATAATGAATCTGCAGGAGATCCTTCAGCATCTGCGTTGCCTTCAGTATCTGCATTGTGTCCATTGGTTCCATTCGTGAGCATGCCGTTCGCCAATGGCTTATCCGCGTTATTACTCGAAAATGTCCCATTCGTCTGCACCGGCTCCCCAGATTCTTCTGGTACTGGCAAACTCGAAGCAGGTCGGATTTCAATCGCAGAAATCTGGCCTCCACTGCCCTCAAATCGTCGTCTGATCTTGCCCTCATTCAGATCCCAATCAAAGACATTCTTATCCCAACTCCCCGACAGAATGGATTTCTCATCTTGTGTCAAAGTAAGGACTGATACAGCAGACTTGTGCTCTCGAAGACGGGCAATCACTTTTCCTTCGTCATGCCGCACGGAGTAGAGGTTTATACAACCGGACTCCAACCCAGAAGCGAGCCATAGCGCTTGTGATTGTACAACGAGCGAGTAGACTGGAGACAGGACTTGCTCCTCATTCGGTTTGTGGGAAGGCTCCTCGTTGTCCCAGTAGCTCATCAGAACTCCAGCTTTGACCACGCTGTCCACGAAGGGATGCCGTTGCGCTACAGTCAATAACGTCTTCCCATTGACTGTAGCCACTCCATCGTATTTCCGAATATAGCAATCCGATCCTCCTGTAAACCAATATCTGAAATCGGGCGTTGCCGTGATCGCATTGATGGATGTAGCTTGTGGTGCTGCTATTGTAGGTACGATATCGTATATAGAGGCGTTCAAAGCTTCTGGTCGGACTTCGAGGCGCATTTTAGGTTCCTTAAGAGGTGCTGAGCCTGCTTGCGGGGAGGCAGAGGTCCGCGTTAAAGTTGGGTGTGGATGTGATGTAGGGCCTGCGCCATTGATGTGACCCAAGGTTGGAGCATCGTCCGAGCTGGTATTCGTAGTAGGTAGACTCGGTCTTCTGATCTGCGAGAGGGAGGATTGGTCTGGAGAATCGTCGTCCTCCTCTCCACCATCCTGATCATCGTCCCCATTATCATCGTCATTGTCATCATCGTCTCCATCGCCATCCCCGTCGGCATCAGCGTCCACCTCTGGTTCGATGTCATCTGCATCCTCCATTAACTCATCCTGCTCATTATCGGAGCTGGCGTTTGATCCTAGTATAATGTTAGTGGAGCTCTCCTCCTTTGTGGGGAAAGCTTACCCCGGTCGTCATCGTCCAGAGCAAAAGCCACCATCTTGACTTTCTATGAAAACACCATTCACATTGTACTTCTTTGATCGTGTATAAGTTACTGCTTGGCGATGTTTGTAGTGTGCTGGAGCTTGGATCGCCAGGTGTGGGGTGGCGATGCTAATTGGAGGTGGAATTTCCAGCCAGCCTTGGTAGAGCTCGTGAAATTGTCGCAGAGGAAATTTGAGACTGGTCGAAGTTGTCGCGTATGTTGCAGATTCGGTAAGGTCCTCGTAGGGAGTTCAATGATGTAGAAGTAGCGGAAATAGTTGAGACTCAATCATTATCAGACCGAATCTAGATCACCCGATTTGGGCTTGAGGTCGCGATTGCTGAAGCTGCCGCATCATGATGACTAAGCAGTCCACTTTCTTCCGCGCGTCGAAGAAATTTACAGAAAAGAAATGGTGAAACTATTCCTCTCCAGTAGCGAGAGGGGTTACAATTGTCAGCTACTATGCACAGTCTGAGTCTAATCGATTGGTGAAGCTACCAGTATTTTCATTCGTTCAACTCCTTTGCACAAATAATTGAAAGTTATTAGGACATTGATTCTGGACAATCACTTTTCTAAATAATCGTAATAGGTTTCTTCGATCCGCTCCTCCCTATCTCGAAGTCCATCTTCATGGGAAGTGGTTGTGGAGCACAAATCCCAAATGAGGGAAGGACCAGTCACGAAAGACATCATAGTCAGCAAGACAGTGTCTTGATCGTATTGCTATCTTTGACGGGAATACACTTTACATTGTTTCTCCCTTTTCATCATACCATAATCCAGTCTCATAAATGGATATATTTCCATCAAAGGGACGAATCACCCTCAAACTTCTAGTGCGCCATTCTTTCCGTACCCTGCACCCCGTCATTATCAGATTCATTAGGCCGAATGGAATCTATACTCAATGCTAATAGCTAGCGTGATGGTTCTCCTGCAAAGCCATTACGTTTCATGTAAGTTCGCAGGAGTTTGTTCAATCATATTGGCTTGAGGAACCCAAGAAAGCTTTCTTGTGCATGCAGAATATTGAGCAGCCACATGTTTGCTCGCCAAATTCTTAGAGTACCCGCAATCTAGACTAGTCAAGACTCTGAAATTTCTCGACAATCCCTATTTCGAATCACGCAAGCAGAGGTAGGTTTTGATTTTAGCGGTTGATAGAGAAAACCCGGGCGTGGTTGTTGTCGAATAAAGCGGGCCCTCGTAGAAGTGAATTTCTTCCTCGCTTTCTTCCTCCAAGTTCAAGGCCAAGCTTTCCAACTTTTCCTTCCACCAACCCAACAATCATCAAGCAACTACAACAGAGTGGCAACTCCATCAAACATTCCAAATCCTACTGGATAGGAGAAAATAAAGCATTAGTAAGTCAAACCAGGCATTTCGGAGTGATTTCATTGTGTCTTGGGCGTCGACTCCCGACCTCTGGCGCCAGCTCCAGCTCCAGCTTCAGCTCCATTGACATCCAGAGCCTCTTGCCTGCTGTTTTTCCTTGACTGCGAGCACAAGCAAGGTTGAACCCAATTGCCAACAACTGCTGTTCATCTCCAGATCATTTTATCGAGGCCCTCCTCGCTGCGACGTCAAATTTTGTTTTGACTCAAGGCCTTCCTCCCAAGACCTCACAACAGAAGTGGACTCGACAACGACATCTCCTCCGACAGATTCTGACATTGATTGCAAGTATCTCAATCTTTTGTAAGTCTCCTTTGATATTTTCATCTTCAATTGGCGTGTTTGTAGCTCCGAACACAAGTGGATGCACAGCCCTTGCTCTTCAACTTCATTAACTTCCCTTACACCGTCAACGACATCATCGTGCATTACACAGCTAACATGGACCAAGGAGAGCTCATCACAACACAGCATTGCCATTGAGTCAAAGTTGGGAAGGCTCAACCATATCATAACTTCACAAAACCTGCTGCATGTGTTAACTGCAGCCTATATACTCTCACGGTCCTACCCCGGAGGAACTGTTGCGCCAAAGTCACCTTTACAATATCAAGTTGAAGGACTCGGAGGTATGCCTCTTTCCATCTCATATTAAATGACGTGAGTTGTACTCGATATCCTATCGCGTCAAATTCTCCTGCGTGATCACTTCGAAGCTGATTCAAGCGAATTGATTCTTAGGTCAGCAAGATGGCTTCCGCTGAGGAAATCGCTGTGGCTGAGCGGATCATCCAGAATCATATCTTGCGGCCATGTGAGAACCAGTATCACGGCGAATCCTGGAGAGATCTTCCAGAGATTCCTGACAAGTCCGAAATCATGCCCAAAGACGACGATCGCGAGAATAAGGAGAATAAGGACTTCTTTGAAGAGTGGAACGCATATCAACAGGATCCTCTGTACAACCCCAACCTGCCGGAGAACATTATCAAGGGACCTTGGCCTTCGAAGGAAGAGTATATCGCCGCTCACTACCAACTTCTTCGAGAGGACGCAATCGCAAGCCTTCGTAGCTCTGTTAAGTCGTTTAAGCGCAACCCACAGATGGACGACGACAAGTTCACCAATGTGTATACCCACGTGAGTTTGGGAAATGTCCTACAAAATTCGCAAAGTGCTCACCCTTTTCTAGATCCACTTCAAGGGGTTCATGCTCGCTGATTCAGGACCCGCATTTCGCATCGAATTTTCCCATGAACGTGCTGGAAAGCAGATTCGTTGGGAGCAATCATGCCGTCTCCAACAAGGAACAATGGTAGCTTTGAGTCCCCAATCTGATTCCTTCCGCTCAATCTGCAAGGTTGCAATTGTGGCTGCCCGACCATACAAAGGCGGATTAGACCAAAACCCTCCACAGGTTGATCTCTTTTGGGGCAACTTCAATGACGCAGTCTTTGATCCCGTAGAATGTAAGTATAAGTCCCTTGTTTTGAGCTTCTCTAATCGATTTGCAGCGTATGTTATGATCGAATCCCGTGCTGGTTATTTTGAAGCGTTGCGACACATGCTCGTTGCACTGCAGAAGCTGCGGACTGAGCAGTAGGAAACACTTCCTCTCATCCTCTGCGAAGATAAAACTAACTCTCGAAGGTTTCGTCTCTCCAAGCACCTGGTTGAGCTTGATCCCGACGTCGGCGTACCAGACTGGCTTGAGGAACAGCGTTTTCTGAATTTGAGCTCGCTGGTTCGTCCAGAAATTGATCCAGTCACATTGAAGCCAACCCCGATCTCAGCAGAAGAGGAACTTGGTCTCTATAACGCTGATGTACTGCAAGGATTTCCAAATATCCCTTCTTCGGGAATGGACGAGTCGCAGATGGCGGCGTGCGAGCGCATGGTAACCAAAAAAGTCTCTATCGTACAAGGCCCTCCAGGTACCGGTAAGACCTTTACTTCGGTTTCCGCACTTCGAGTAATGATTGAGAACATGGCAAGCGACTCGCCGCCGATCATCATTGCAGCGCAAACCAACCACGCCCTTGATCAGCTCATGAACCACGTCCTCGCTTTCGAGCCAAATGTCTTGAGACTGGGTGGCAGATCCGATAAGGAAAACGTGGAGATTCAGAAGCGTACTCTCTACGTGTTGCGCACATCCACGAGGGACGTTCCAAATGGCTACAAAGGTATGAAAGCTGCCAAAGGCCTGCTCGGCAACCGGGTCCAAGCAATTCAACTGGCTATGGCTCCTCTTCTTACAGAGAGCATTCTTTGCGATGAAACTTTACTCGGAGAAGGTGTCATCACAGAAGCTCAAAAGGAGTCTCTCTACGAGGAAGGCTGGGCCAACGGAGAGCAATCAGGCGGTTCCAACACTCCTATTTCGAGTCTTCTTGGACAATGTAAGTGCCTTCCAACTCCTCCCAGATGCTGATTCGCGAGACTGATTCAATCAAACACAGGGGTTGGATCTGGCAATTTGATTGATATTCCCCGGGCCCCTCTCGTCAACCTTGGCCTCCCTGTTGAAGAAAGCGACTTGGAATATGACCAACTCCAACAAGTAGAGATGGAGGCCGAAGATTCTCCTGGAGATAAGGAAATAGATGCATTGCGTGGCACTGCAGTCTACTTCGGTCGTAAATTGACTGGGCGCTCTCCACCTGGAGTTGAGGACAGAAAGATCAAGAAGTTGCTGTCTTCGAACAATAGTCTCTATGAGATTCCTATCGGCATGAGAGGCCCGGTTTATCGATATTTCGAAAAGCAGCTCAATAAGAGTCTACTTGCCAAACTTAAGGACCACTTGAGAGAGTATAAAGCAGCGGTTGATGGGTTCCGCATAGCCAAGGTAAGAGCCAGTATGAGCTCGTTATAACGAATGAGTTGCTGATATTTTCAAGTGGGTGAACAACTTCAAGCTGATTCGACACTTGGGCATCAAGGTCGTCGGTTGTACCACTACGGGTCTTTCGAAATATCGTGGACTGCTTGCCGCTCTTCAACCTCGGACCCTTCTGATCGAAGAAGCTGCTGAGACATTGGAAGGCACCGTCATGGCCGGAATGCTGGAAACCTTAGAGCAACTGATTCTCGTCGGAGACCATCAGCAGTTACAGGCTCACGCCACGATTAGAGCTCTCGAGGCCAAGCCATATAACTTGAGCGTATCGATGTTCGAGCGCCTCGTCAACAATTCGATCGGATATACCATGCTGAATAAGCAACGACGTATGATCACAGATGTTCGCAAGCTTTTGTGTATTGAACCAAGCCCGTTTTACTCCGATCTCCACGACCATTCGTCTGTCTTGGATAGAAAGACCAACAGACCTCCCGTTCCCGGAATGGGTGGAAAGGACACCTATTTCTTCCATCACAATTGGCCTGAGCAGAAGAACGCTGATGCGAGTCGATTCAATATTGACGAGGCCGAAATGATTGCTGGATTCTATAACCATCTCGTCATGAATGGTACAGAGTATTCGAAGATCACAGTTTTGACTGTAGGTTGAAAGCTGTGTCTATTCTTGAAATGATGCTAACCGCGAGAAAGTTCTACAACGGCCAGCGTAAGGCTATTTTGAAGGAGCTGAAACGACACCCGAGTATTGGTGGCAACACCTACTTCAACGTCTTCACAGTCGATAGCTATCAAGGAGAAGAGAACGACGTGATCTTGTTGTCCTTGGTTCGAAGCAATGACTTTCTCAGCATCGGATTTCTCGAGAATAAGAATCGTTTGGTTGTCGCACTGTCCCGAGCTCGACGAGGCCTGTACATCTTTGGCAACGCTGCCACACTGACGGCTGAAGAGACACCAGGCGACGGAGTCGAGAGAGTAGTTCGCGATCCTATGTGGCAGTCTCTTATTTGTCACATGCGCGATATGGCTCGATTCGATCTGGAAGGCGGTCTACCGATTACTTGCTCCAAGCACGGCAAGACAATTCGACTATATGAAGCTTCTCAATGGTTCGGACTGGCTGGTGGCTGTAATGAGAAATGCCCGGGAATACTGCATTGTGGTCATCGTTGTCCTCATCCTTGCCACCCTTTCGACCACTCTCGCGTCATCTGCGCCCTTGAATGTACAAAGACCTTGAAATGCGGCCATGAATGCAGTGGACACTGTAGCGAGGAGTGTTACTGTTCAGTGCCTGAGTGTGCGATGTCCAACTTCAGAGACATAAATCTCGGCAATGACCAAGTTGCTTATGACATGCCTGTCACCGGAGAAGCAGTTTGGAACAACCCCAGTAAGGCAGGCAAGCAGCGTCGAAACACAATTTCCCGACCTCTTGGTGGATCGTCTTCAGTATCTCTAAAGAAGGGCAGGTTCGCAAGCCAAGATATCCGCAAGGACATGCGTCGAGACTTTTCCGGACCAAACTCTAAGCGCATTGCTTCCACAGGAAATGGTTTCATGAAGTCTGGTGTATTGGGCGGCCAGAGCAACGTCTCTTACCCAGCTAGGGCTTCTCCTTCGAACCACGCCTCCGTGAGCCGATGGAACGACTGGGATGCGAAGAAGGCAGATAAGGAAGCCGGCGATGAGCGCGCTCGGATCGCAGCGGAAAGCCCACAGATTGATCCGAGCACTTTGTTCTTCAATGATACGTGGCATGCAGTAAAGATCGAGGACGGAGTTCGAGTCAAGGACCCTTCGTCGTCAACCAAGAGCCTTGTCCCACGCGGTGAGGCATCTCCTTTAGAGCCGAAGCTCAACCATCCTCCTCCACAAATGCCATTTAAATCTGCCCTGGCCGCTATGAAGCATCTTCAGAAGGCAGTGCCGGAGAATGGCCCTTTCTTTTTGCCAAATGGTCTTCCCAAACTACTTTCAACAGGTCCCTCACAGCCAACTCTAACCAGTTCCTCGAACCCAACTCCAGAGGGTTACTGGAAACCAACGCCGACTGGCTCATCGAAGCCAACTTCAACAGGTCCTTCAAAACCAACAGGTTCTTTTAAGCCAGCTTGTCCTTCCAAGTCGTTTGGTCCTTCTCTGCTATTTGCTTCTTCCCAGCCAGCTAGTCCTCCCAAGGCTGTTCCATCCAAGACTTTGCTTTCTTCCCGAACACTACTTTCTTTTAAGGCTGTGGCTCCGCTCAAGACTGTAGCCTCTGGATTGTCCAACTTAGGTATGACTGTTCCAGAATCACTAATTGATTTTGATGAGGTAGTTGCTGCACAAGATAGATTGAGTGCCAACCTCTCGGATCTTCTAGGCCTCGAAGTCGGCGGTCCCGCTGCAGATGTCTTCGGTACTGCTGACGATTTCGATGAATTCGAGAGGATTTACACGTAAACGAAAGCCTGAGTGGTGGTTTATCATTGCAGGTTCCAAATATCATATCAAGCTCTCGATTTGTAACTCTCATGGATAATTCGACTCCGTATTGGCTCTCGTTATGGGCGCTTCATGTACTTTGCTATGAGCTAATGGCGTCTGGAACCCCTATCCATGGAAATTCCATGGAACCAGAGCGCTGGAACCTTCCAGTCCCCTTTGAAAATGGAATGGTTCCATTCTCTCCTAGCCCAAGTTCCAGCCTTGAGGGTCACGTGCGAGACTCTTGGTCTTGGGCAGGGGTTTCTAGCCCTCTGATTGGCTGGAAATCACGAGCCAAATTCCATGGAAATTCCCATGGAACCATGGTTCCTTTCTGGTTCCATGGAACGCCTATTAGAAAATGGAATGGAACCATTCATGTAGACTAAATGGAAATTCCATTGATTCCAGATGCCTGACGTGCTACGAGCACGCTTTTTCATTTACCGTTTTCGTTTGCTGGTTCTAGCTGTGCTGGAATGTGGCGGACGAATGTGGCGGACGATTATGGCCGGCTTGGTTCTGGCTGACTCTTCGTGTATTCTCTCTGGCTTGGCTGATATGTGGAGAACGACTTCGCCGGTATTTTTTCTGGCCGATTTCGTTCTTTCGTTTGGTTTGCTGGTATGGTGTGGATGCTCATGGCGGGCTTTACTCTGGGGGCTTTTGTTCTACAGGAACCTTCAATGTACAATAGTCAGTCAATGAATCAAGTTTTTGAAGGTGGAGTGGCCCATGATGTGATAGAGGGAGTGAGTGTGGCAATATCAGATTAGAATACTGACCTTGGAACATATGAGAACAAATCAAGATTAACGATTTGTGGCAGCTTCGTAACCCAACTCTGGCACTCCTTCAGACTTCACTTCGAAGTCTGTGGGATCAGTCAGGCATTCTCATTTGTCTTGTACTCGCTTGTGGGCGGCCCCACCCTGAAGGAGAATCGTTTCATTGACTAACCACAGTGATAGAATACTTGATTCAATACCCTGCCGCAAGTCACTTCCTTCTTTTCATCTACTATCATCGTAACCGTGCTCTTCGCGCTCAGCCAGGCTGGTACCACGGTCGAACTGAGGACGACGGCGGTGCCTCTCATCTCATATGCTGACCAGCACTAGGAGCAAACGGACCTAAGCGAAAGTAAGCATGGGGTTTGGTGCAAATGGGAGAGGGTAGGAAGACTTACCAACATGCTCAGTATTCTCGCAACTACGCTTAAGCTTCGATGCGTTATCAGAAGCAGGGAACTCATCTTCTTCTCCTACACGGCCAGTGCGGTGGACGGTGAAAAACAGCCAGAGAGATATCAGAGAGATGACTCGAATGCGCAAAGATAGGGTAGTAGACCTTGGGGCGGTAGTGAGGATGCTCAAGCATGACCGAGGAGTTGCGGAACTTCCGATTGCTGCTAAGAGGTATGAGCAATACCCTTAGAATTAGAGTACTTACTAGCATAAGAAATCTCGGCGACCTTGTCGCTTTTGAACATATACCTTGAAAAATGAGTTAAGGTCTAAAAAAGAGCAATCAGTGATAACCTACCACTTCTGATTGGATTCTGGGAATTCGTAGCGTGCGCGGTCTGACTCCTCCACCCCTAGTCAGCCTGGCATTTATCCGATTCCAAGCGTGGACGAAGGGCAGCGTTAACTTCGCTGGCACTGGATCTCTCCAGAGGACCGTCATCTCTCAAGAGTATCGCCTCGACAGGTATGCTTGCCGGATACTTCAAGTTATTAAAGATGTCCTTGCACTGTGCAAGCAGAGAGACATTTCCGAGAAGAGGTTGCTTGGATGAACAAGTTTCTGCAAAGAACTGGAAGCTTGATGTCTCCAAGCTTCGTCGAGGTTGGTGACAAAATACCGTACTTGAATACATTCAACTGAATCGCTGTTAGTTGACTGAATCTAAAGGTGGTCCAAGGTTGAATGACTTACGCTGATCCGATGAGGAGGTTCGGAAACTCCTGCACCATCATCAGCATCAGCATCTTGTCGTACGTCGTATCTTTAAAACCAAATCGACGCAAGTGACGCTACTAGAAGCAGATCTTAACGATCTTCAACAGTGGGACAGGGACGACTCGGTGAGGGGATGAAGAGTGGGTGCTGGAAGAGGCGTGTCGGTAAGGTCTTGCAGACGAGCAATGGCTCCTGCTGCTTCTTGTGCGAGAACCTCAAGAACAGTGAACGTAACCGCCTCACCAAGAGTTAACATTGAGTTGGTCTGCTTCGGCTCTGTAGAGCGCCACAAGACAAGCCAGCTTCGTTGTGAGGTTCCGGCCGACCGTAAGTGCGATTCTGAAGCTCAGCAAGATCATTACCATGGGTTTGACCAGATAGAGTACTGACAGTTGGAGGCCGAATGGAAGGGTCCTCAGTACGGCGCTGTTTCGCGCGTACGCTCGTGATTCTGATAGTACTGAGGCTTTTCAGGAGCTTTGGTGATGCCCTCATGTTGATGGGGTTTGGATGCATATCCAGCGTTGCGCGGAGGGGATTTCGATGCGGCCGTAGGTGCTCTACATGCCCATTTGGGCGCGCCGTTGATGCACAACATTCAAAACTATTGTAGTTTGAAATATCCGTCTTAGGAACTCGATATATCGCTCGATATTGATTTTTTGACAGACATTGGAGGTTGGGTTCAAAACGAAAGATAGCGCAGACGTGATAAAACCAGGTAAAATTACGAATCTTCACCTCAAACCATGAACTTCTAGGGATTTTGCGGATTTTAATCAATAAAAGACAGTTGCGATAGCACTGACTGGGCTCGTAACCTATTGAACGAAGGTATATGAGATAGTATCGTTGATTGTGACTTAATGGACTAGAAGTATATCAGAACTTGAATGGCCAACTACTTTCTTATGCCTAGCCTTTGGAAGTCAATCACCCGCTCGCGTCGTGACAAAACAAATTGTTCTTAGCATTGGCCATTCGTTCAGTGACAATTGTGATGATCTCCTCTCTTACGCACTTAAATCGATCGACATTATCCTCCTCCATTGCTCTATATGCATGTTGAAGCGCTTTTTTGCAGTGTTTGAAAGGTCTTGCATAGAACTCCAATGCCTCGTACATCTTTGGAAGATGATCTAGTGGAGAAGACCCAGTCATCTTGCTTTGCAGGTATTGTGTATAAACCGGTGGAATTCCAATGAGAAGGACCGTCTTAATGTTCCGGAGCAAAGTAAAGCTCTCAAGGACCCGAGGAGATAATTGAGCCTCAGGTACATCTTCGTCGAGCGTAATATGGAGGTAATCTAGCTGAGGAATTCTAGACAAGACATCACAAACATCCCTCACGGCTGCTTTCGTGTACCACCAACCTTCTTCAGTCAGCGAAACCGATATATCAAATCTCCTCATATCTTTAAGTGGAAGGCCCCATACATGCCCCCCTAATCCGAAGTGGGTGCATTTTAGGAAATATGCGTGGGCGAAGGGATCACAGCCTTTATAATATATTCGCATCGAGAATATGTTCTCACTGTAGAGAATAATTCGAGATTCGGCGAGTATCTGACGGCATGTGCGAAGGATCGACGGAGATAAAAATAAGTCAGTCTCGAACCTACTCCAGTGAATAGGTGCCTTGTGACAGAGGAGAAGTCGATAAATCATCGTTCGAATCTCAGGTGGTAGTGCAAGGAAGGAGAAGTGGCTCGAGGAGTGTTCTGTGCCGGGGTTGGTCTGCTTTATACTCGACATCTCGACTTCGTCCAAGTCACTCCGCTGCATTGTGCCGCTGAGGGTTGCCCTTTGTCCTCTAACCGAAGATAAGGAAACCGGATGGTGTGAATTTGGAAACGGAAAATATAGGAAGAGATGTAATTTGAACTCGGCGCATTCGATGATCGTAAAAGTATTTTGAGCAGGTTCCCAGCTGCCTTGATCGTAAGCAAGAGCTTCGTCGTCTCGGGGGTTCTAGCATTCCACGTCAACATCACAGCAATCATTACAGAGCACTCAGTGCCATGACTTACCTGAAGAGGCTTGCTGTGAATTCGGACAGCTCTCACTGAGGAGCGCGACGTTTACGAATCTGCGTTAGATGGCAGGTTCATGAGGGGTGTGTGCGACAGGAGTCAAGATGGGGATGGCGTTGGTGTTGGTGAAAAGCACTTTTCAAAGCACTTTTCATAGATTTTGAAACAAGCGTGTCGCTAGCTGACCGAGTGTGTAATCATGATCTATTGATTTGAGCGAAAGATGAGTCACCCGTGTTCAGCCTGGTGTGACAACTACCGAATGTTTCGTCTTCCCACTTAATTCTCCAAATGGTATATCCAATTACATTCTCGCAAGATCGGCTCGAAAAGAGCGAAGCAGTCCGTGATGATTTGCAGCTAAATGTGGCTCTAGCCATGGAGTTGAGAATGTAACATCGCGTTAGCGTCTCCACTCCAACCAATTGCGAGCATCATGCCGAATGCTCTTTATGGACTTTCGTCGATTATTGGCCCATGATATTGAAAATGTACGTACTTGTTGGACCCAAGACAGGGGCCAAGGCCTTCACACTCTCAAAGCATATTCTTACCAATTCATCGCTGTTCTTTGAGAGGCCTTCAGCGGCGACTTTGCAGAGGGTACATCAGGTGTATTGGAGATGCCGGAAACAAGCGTCAAGGCTTTCGAGCATGCAATTGCATACATCTTCAACATCGAGTATAGGTTCCTGAAGTTCGACATCAAGGACTTTGCAGGCGAGTCGGAGTTCATCAACGTTATGGTAGAGCTCAGTGCTCCGAGCCAGACGCTCATCCTCCCCGCGTTGGACAAGTATGCCTCGAGCAACCTCCACGCTCTCCTCAACAACAGCTCATCCCTCACAGGCCAGCATGTCACCTATGCATTCGAATTGCTCCATTATAAGTCAAAACACGCGATGCCATAGTCCGTGCAACCTTGAAGCACTTCACCCAGAGGGACTGGGACGTTCCTACTAGGAGTATCCTCGTGGATTGGAAGTTCGGCGGAGCGTTGGTTGGGCCACCAGACTTCATGGCCGCCTTCTTCCTTTCCTCCAAGGACCTCAATATGGGCCGAATCCGCCATTGATTGGAATCGCTCAATTGAAATGAACGAATGTGAAGAAGGGAGTTGCATGGATAGGCACGGTACTTGGACTTGCATGAATATAATCGTTGACAGAAATTGAACCATTAGATGAACTGGGTATTCTCGTGGATACAATCAATTCAATCGTTCAAACGCAGTGAGCGATTCGAATTGCGGATAACGACGTGCATGGATGAACTACAATTCACAATCGTTCAGCACAACTTAACAATTAAGGACGTGCGACTGCTTGGTAGCAACTAACTACCCAGCAGATATCCGACTCTTTCCCTTCGAGAACGATCCTGAAAGGCCTCTCAAAAATTACCACATAATCTCTCGAAGCATTATCCCCACGCAACGGTACACGCTTTCTCACACCCTTCCCATCCTCTGGGAGTCTCCTCCTTCAACGCACTCGCAGTCTTCCCATTCACGAACCACTGGATTCCCTCCCACCCCCGGCAACCCTGCTCCTTGGGCAAAAAGACATCACACCCGTGTCACTCGGCCTTTAACCTTCTCCTTCAATAGCTTCCTGATCTCCCCCTGCTTTCCACCAGTGGCATCCAACAAGACCTTCAACTCTCGTCTCCTTTTTCGTCCCAATTTTCTTCAATCACGGCATTGACAAGACCACCCAGCTCAGAAGCAGTCTTCTGACGATGCTGCGTCCTTGCTTCGTCCATCGCCTGAACCCGTTCCATCTTTCCCTCCCCATTCCCTTTTCCAGCATCAGCGATTGCTTGAGCATTATGCCAGTTCCATGGTCCGTTGAGCACAGTTTTGATCATTCTCTGCCCAAGAACGTGGGAGATTGATCGCGAGAGAATGACTGCGCAGAGCAAGTGTTCGAATGGTGTCAAATTGGAAGAGAAGTATTATTTCTGACCCTTGGAAACTGACGAGGGAGATGGGCCTTGGGGTTTCGGCAGAGCTCCGAGGCCGTGGGTGAGAGAAGAAACTTGATGATTAATACCTCACTTGATGAGGAGAGTTTTACGGATTTGAAAACATGTTCTTCTTTGGAGGTGGAAGGAGTACCCGTGCCGTTCTCTCCTATTTACGGCATCTCTTCCTCTTTGGTAGCTTCAGACGCCTCATTCGTAGCTTCTGGTTTAGGTTTCTTTCCAGTGGCTTCTGCGGATCCGGCGATTTGCGACTTAAGAGGCATGATGTAGTTTGAAGTGAACGATATCGAGTGCTCGCTGAACAATGTTAACAATATTATAATTCGGAGTCCTTGATCCCCGTGACCCCGCCCACCAAAACGCGCCCCACTAGGCCTCCTAAGGCAAGGCGCCGCCCCCAGACCCGCCCTCCTTCCTAATCAGGCGAAAATTCCTAGATCGGGACTAGTGAGCTCAGGTGATTTTAGAATCGTAATCTTAATAGTAGAAGTAGTAGTAATAGTAATAGTAACAGATCCCATCATGAATCATATTGGGCCCCTCTTGCGCTTGATACACTGATTTTTCTACTTTTCTGCCAACATTCTTCGGCGTAGTACTAGGCCCGAGCCCTTAAATAAATGATCTAGGGAATCTATGACTGCCCTTTAGACCTGCGTAAATATACTAACCTCTTCTTCTTAGTAAATATACTCCTATTTTAACTATATAATCTTCTTCTTATTTATTTCTCTTGTTCTTACTTCTTTTATTAATCTCTTATAGTCGCCTTAATACTAGCCCCTCTACAGTACCCTAGTATAATGAGAGGAGGGGCACTAGAGTACTGCTTCTGGTAAGTATGCCACTATTCGCGCGCCCTAGTCATAAGTGTGACAGCAGATAGAGAGAGTAGGGATTCTAAACTATAGGGAAAATGCCAAGGTAAAAGAAAAGCTAGTAAGAGTGAGTTTATTTGTAGAATAGTAGTTATGGCAAAAGAGGGGTAGCATAAGCCGTAGTAAACCGCGCTAGTGGCCTATGCCTAAACCCCGCGATTTGCCGAAAAGCTTTAATTTCATAATATACAGAGAGTATGCATACGGATAGAGTATATATATAGATGGAGTATATATATGCATGGACTATATATAGAGATGGAGTATACGTATGGATAGAGTATGCGTACAGATGGAGTATATATACGGATAGAGTATATGCATACAGATGGAGTATGCGTATGGATAGAGTATATGTACAAATAGAGTATGCGTGCGGATGGAGTATATGTATGCATACAGATGGAGTATGCATACAGATGGAGTATACATACAGATGGAGTATACATACAGATGGAGTATGCGTACGGATAGAGTATGCGTATAGATGGAGTATGTGTATTGATGGAGTATGTGTATAGATGGAGTATGCATACGGATGGAATATGTGTACAGATGGAGTATGTATATAGATCGAGTATATATACGGATGGAGTATATGTACAAATGGAGTATACGTACGGATGGAGTATGTATATAGATGAAAGTATATACTATAATAGTATATATATTTATTAGCTTTTAAATACAAAGTTCACTAAATCTCAAGCTCTATTCTACTAGCTGGAACGCCCCTCTACTTTTC
>NXFV01001517.1:0-25411 GCA_002803225.1 Gamarada debralockiae | reverse complement strand
CCCCCCCCCCCCCCCCCCCCCAAAAAAAACAAAAAAAGTTTAAAGTCATACCCTTCGCATTCTGTTTTGTCCTCCCGTTTCATATTAGAAGAGTAGTCATCTAGTCAAGGAATATTCAGAATGGTCACTACGGCATTACTCCCCGTCCAATGACGCGGTGTTCTCAATGCGGCTGTGCGGTGTCATCGCCAAAGTACGAAGGCCGCGGTCAAAAGTCATGAGAATTTGAGCTTGAAATCGAAGATTTACTATATTACAGCGTGTCGAGCCTGTAATTTAGCCCTGCAATCTCCTAAGGTCCCTGTAAGCCACCCATAACGATTTGACGAGAGCCTGTAGGGCAATTTCAAATATCGGGTTGTGAATTTGTGGCCAATTGCTTCAGGGAGCTTACAGGGACCCTAGCCTAAATTGGAGAGAGATTACAGGGTAGTTTGAGACGTTACAGGGTCATTTTACAGTGTACCATCGATTTTAGGCTTAAATTCTCATGACTTTTGACCGTAGCCTTCGTACGAAGCCACCAATTACATCACCCGTCAGTCACGGGAACGTCAGCACTAGCTCAGCCTTCTAATTTCTGGCAGTATTGGGTTGTGAGACCTCCGAAAAATACCGATGATCGGATGGCTTCTTGATTCCGGCTCCTTCATAAATAAGATGAAGCTTACCATCTTCGGTATACATGGCGCCGTCCTGGAGATCCTGACCGTGTTCATGCGGACTGAACCTGATGACTATGATCGAGTGAGTACCACTGTACGAACGGGCCTATGGCAACTTAGCTAAGATTGAACTCATCCGTGAGCTCTGGGTACTGATATAAACGACGTCCATTTCGATTATATTAACAGCTTTCTCCCCAATTGTCACTTAGCTATCCGTGTCGCACATTACCTTTTTGCAACATCTTTGCTTTACATTCAAAATATTCCAATCTTATTCGCAAGCATGGATAGATCCCCCTACCTCATCGGTATTCTCTCAATTTTGGCTGCTTTGGCGTCGGCACAGTTCCCTCCAACTCCTGAAGGCGTCACAACCATTCAAGCTCGAGATCATGATGGGGCCTCCTTGTCATATAAGCAAGTGAGCAATCTGCAATCAATTATGTCTCTATTGAAATTACTTACAAGTGCGAAACTAGACATACATATGCGAGACAACGCCCGGCGTAAAGGGATACAGTGGCTATGTTAATCTTCCGTCCACATTGACAGGTGAAGACTTCAACATCAGCACATTCTATTGGTTTTTTGAGTCGCGTAAAGATCCGGCAAACGCGCCTCTCTCGATTTATCTTGCTGGAGGCGCTGGAGAAAGTTCATTGGATGGCGTCGACGGCGAAGGTGGACCATGTAATATCAACGCGGATTCAAACAGCACCACTATCAACCCTTGGTCGTTCAATAATGAGGTCAACATGTTATACATCGATCAGCCCGTTCAGACTGGCTTTTCATTCGACACGTTAGTCAACGGGACACTGGATCTGATCTCGAATATAATCACTCCCACGGATTTTGATGTTGGTTTTGAGGTGAATGAGACCACGCTGTGGGGAACATTTCCCAGTCAAAATACTTCAAGTATTACTCATGGATCTGAACGTGGTGCCAGTGCTCTTTGGCACTTCATGCAAGTGTGGATCACAAAGTACGTTCTTGCTGTTCCATAATTCTTTCTATCTCATCATTTGGATATTAGCTAAACATGCCCAGCTTTCCGGAAAGTCATGTCACAAATAAGAAGATCAGTATCTGGGGGAATTCTGTAAGTCTACCTCACTGTACAGGTAGCGAGGCTAATACATCACAGTGGGCTGGCTTCTATGTACCAGCAACCTTTGCCTTTTTCGCAAGACGGAATGAGCAAATCCTTCAAAACAAACACTCACGAGGTCCAAAATCTGAGCGTATTTTGCCTCTTGATGTTATGGGGACCACGAATGGCTGTATGGATCCCATCATCGAAGCCCTTCACTACCCTGTGATGGCGACAAACAACACTTATGGATTCCAGGCTTACAACGAATCTGTGTATAACGCCGCACTTGACGCCTTTGCAATGCAAAATGGTTGCAAGGATCTCATCGTCCAATGCAGAGGGAACGCTTCCGAAGGTGACCCTGCCTACAATGGTAGCAACGAAACCGTCAATACAGCGTGTGGTGATGCGTTCTATTTTTGCTTCGAATACGTTCAAAACCTTTATAATATCTCTGGAGTAAGACCATTCTTCCCTCAGAGCAAAAGTTAGAACTAACATTCCCCGAGCATAGTGCGTTCGACATGGCCCATCAATTCCTTGACCCGTTTCCTTATTATCGGTCTTCGGGATATTTCAACCAACGCTGGGTACAAGCCGCGCTAGGTGTTCCTGTCAACTTCACCGATATATCAATTCCAGGCGCAAATCTCTACAACAATATCGGCGATGCCATAAGAGGCAATATTTCCCACCTTGAGTATATCCTACAGAGCGGCTATAAAGTAGCCATGGTTCACGGCGACCGCGATTATCGCTGCAACTGTAAGTGCCTTTATTGATACCCGCATTAAGTTGCCAATTAATAATAATGTGAGGGCTTGGAGGCGAAGCCATCAGCCTGGCTGCGAGCTGGCCATACGCCTCTGAATTCAAACAAAGCGGCTACGCTCCCATTATAACTAATGCTTCCTATACTGGGGGATACGTGCGCCAGACTGGCAAGTTCTCATTCTCGCGAGTTTTTCAAGCTGGCCACGTCGGTACGTTCGCCATATTCCGTTGTCCACTTGCCCCTTTTTGTGCCCAGCTCACCACCCAAATTTGATGGAAGCACTAACATAGCGGCAACAGTCCAAGCCTATCAACCAGAAACTGTTTACCGTATCTTCTCACGAACTATGTTTGGCCTTGATGTAGCTACCGGCACCACAGCATACGATGCAGCGGGAGATTGTTTATACAAAACAGCTGGCCCACTGGCAGTACGAAATGTCACTGAGGCATTGCCATCAATGCCAGAAACAATGTGCTATGTATGGGACGCCGAAGGCATGTGTACACCAAATCAGATAAACGCGTTGGAGAATGGAACTGCGGTTGTACAGGATTACTACGTCGTGAACCCCCTTTCTGAGAAGACTGGGGAGTGATAAAGCCTTAAAAGAAACGGCAACCTTTCCACATGATCATATGGAGGAAAAGATACTTCAGCACCCTTCTTGTAACTGGCAAGTTTTTTGCTTGGCATCACGTGATCATTTGGAATGCCTTCTTCGGTGAGCTGGAGCATCCATACGGGCCGTCCCGAGTCCAGACACTATGCTGAAAAGGGGTAGCCATTATTCAGGAGTTTGTAAAGCTGGAATCTGGGCTTTAAGGCGATCTTTGAGCCGGATCAGTCGTACACCAGGATGGCCGCAGCCCCGGCCTCCGGAGGCATACTTGCGCTTGTTCACATGATACGTAGAACGGCTCAAGATCTTCAGAAGCATGTAATCGGGCTTGATGTACGGTAGTGTCTTCGGTGGGAGTAAAGAGAAAAACCCTAGAAAGAGGTTGAAGGTTGAAGATCGTCGTCGTTTCGCAATTTCACGGAAAACGAAAATCACGGATCACCCTGCGCTCCGAGCACTTCTTCAAGACAACCTCATCCATCTCGCTTTTCCCTTCTGTCTATCCTCTTTTCGACGAGAGAATCTTTCTCTTTACGGCGGAGCAAGTGCTCAGCGAAAAGTTCTCGGTGCCAGTGGGGCAAAAGTGGAATTTTATCCGGGAATACGAGTACAAGGTGACAGTAGCGTCAAAGCTTGAACAAGTGAAATGTAATACACTTGAATGCCTCCTCGCCAGCTTCCCAGCGTTTAATAATGAAAACGAACTCAAGTGAGTGACTATTGAATGCTCTGCATAATGGCAACAGTTACATAGCTTGCTGCCAATGTCAAGGAGAGGCGGTTATACGTGGAGACGATCTGAAAATCGTATTGGTTGCTTGACCGTCGTGGGCTTGTAGGTGCGAGATGTAAGTACTGTGTTGTACATGAGAATCAGGTGAGAATTATTAGATCTAATTGAGGTTTACATAATTAGGTAAAGTACATGTGAATGCAACATTTCATTACAGGGGTGGGTCTGATGAGGTTACATCTGAAGTGGACTGGAGTGCTTGGAACCAAGAGGTGCATATCCTAGAAGTAATAGCGCACAGGAATGGTATACGAGATCACTAATCGGCACAAGTGAGCGATTATTGAATGTTCTGTATGCTGACAGATGGCCAGCGTATTCCAGGTTTAATAGAACGGCCGTTTATAGAAGGAGTGGTCTGTCAGCAGCTGTCAAATGAAGCACACAAATTTGGGTTAACGTATACAAAACCTTTTCAAACCTATTTTTTAAGGAAAATGATTGACATTGCATTTCTTGGTATTTCCTAATGGAAACCTGTGGATCCTATCATCAAAAAGCGGGATTTGAATAATGAAGTTCATAGGTTTTCTAAGGCAATGGCCATGCATTCTTATGTGCATGAATAGCAGAACACCTTCCTAGTGGAGTGATGACAGACATAGAAACCCCTTAGGGCCGAATAAACTTGGGTAAAGAAGAAAAAACATGGTCTGAGAAACAGAAAGAATCGGCGTACCCCTCTTCAAAATCAATATATAAAGGGCTGGAGATCCCAAAACAATAAAACCATCAGCAACAACATTCAAACCACAACACGCAAACACTGTACACCATCACCGCTCCGATTACTATATTATCTAAAATGCAATACTTCAGCACCATCGTTCTTGCCCTTGCGGCCATTGCTACTGCTGCTCTTCCTTCTGCACCTGTTAGTACTGCTCCTCAAATCGGTGAAATTTTGCAACCAGATGCCTGCAGCCCCCAGGGTAAGTTACTTCTGAATCCTACATTACATCACGATTATTAATGGAGTTGCGCACAGGTGCATACTTCTGCACTGGTCTTTCCGACGGAGAGTCCTTCATCTCAGAGTGCGTTAACAACAACTTGGTGGTTATTGCCAAGTGCGGCAACGGCAACTGCTGCGCTGTCTTCAGTGATGGTCAGCCTCACTGCACCTGCTAGATAACTAGCACTATGGATGAAAGCTTTGGAGTAGTGGTGGAGAATTAGAAATGACAGGCAGGACAGAGGTGACTTTTCAGATTGCAGCCTAGCAAAATCTTCTGTCATTTATGAATAGTCGCTCATTAAGATGGAGGGTACCATAAAAAATTCAAAACTACAGGGAAGACTAAGGCGACTCGACTCTTAATAGCATAACAATACATTCTTTCAAACCCTAGTAAAGCTGAAGCCTTGTAGAACTGACTGACTATTGCGGGTAAGGCATAATAAATGGATTGTCTTGGGACCTCTTAGGGGCGTAAGAGGCTTTCACTATTTAACTTCTTAGCTTCAATATTGTATTTCCTCTCATGAGATAGATCACAAAGTAAATAAGAAAGATAATGAAAGTTTCTTGCACGGAGAATCTCGCAACAAGCAACCTCATAACCAATATATATTTTTTCTCACCTATACTCTATTATAAAGTATTGTTCTCTCTTTCCCTAGCTTGGAAGGAAATGTCTAAGAGAGCCGCACATGTATGTTATGTTTAGTTTATTGAAGAAGTTGCATTACAGAGAAAAACATTTAGGATCCGATCCGAACGTCTGTTTTAGCATAGTTTCTGTCAGTTGGGCAGGAAGTGACTCGATTGATTTCTAAAAAAAAAAATAGGAGGTGGTCAAACCCCTCTTATGTTACAGGAAGAAGCAAATACGAGCTATATCCAATACGACAGTTCCAACCAACAGTTTCATACCTTTCGTTATTGAAAACCTAAAATCTTAAAACAGAGGCAAAAACCTGGAATTTGAAGCTAAAAAAGAGGAATATTGATTCTGTAATGACGTAGGCACGGCAACATAAGGCAGGGCCAGGTTTAGCTATTTTCATTCTTCGAGCATTATGCCAAGAGTGGTTCACTGGCATCGCAAAAGCAGTCGGTTCTGACTTCAGGTTAGCGTTTCCACTCCAGCCAATTGCGAGCATCATGCTGAATGCTATTTCTGGACTGTCGTCCATTATTGGCCCATGATATTGATGTACGTACTTGTACAAGCATATAAGCACGGGAATGTTCAAGAACTAAATGATCGATTCCACCCAAAAATCACTCTTTGCACGAAATGATTTTCTCAATCTTGATCTTTGCCTATCGCAAGCCCGGCATCTCGCCAGCCTCGTTCAAGGCGCACTATGAAGACACCCATATCCCCCTAATCCAATCTCTCGCCGGAGACACCTTTCCTAATACCCACACTCGACGCTATATCCAACGGCCTGAGAATCCCATCTCCGGTATTGCGGGATCCGATGGTGCTGACTACCCCGCAAAATTGCTGTTTGGAACGCAAGAAGACTTCGAGTATGATGTCATTGCAGAGTTAGCCTTCGACAACGAAGCTGCTTTTGAAATTTTCTTGGGTCGTATCAGCGAAGGAGAGGCAGCAGCGAAGCGTGCTGCTGATGAGGAAGTGTTCTTGGATAGAGAGAGGATGAAGGTTGTTGTCTTGGGCGATTGCATTGTCACGGCAAGCAAATGAGGAGGATTTATATGCAGAAACAATAAGCACAAGCTGGAAGACCAGAAGACATATGAAGTTGATCAAAAGTGACTTCCACGTGCCTGTGTCATTCACTAGCCGTGATCATTTTTGCTGTGTACTTTGAACATTCACAGAAGATTCACATTCACCACATTCATTTACGATGATGAAGAATAACTCTCTTAATCCGATCCACCATCGTACCACAATTGGCAGCGTAAATGATCAAGTACGCTTCCTACGATCGAGATTTCTTCCCACCAACCCTAGTTTTCAACATCAAAAACCAATAGCGAAAGCTCCACTTCAAGCACGGGGCTTTCGAGCAACGTTAAATTCCACTCCTCATCAACACCAAACCCACGAATCCATCTGACCAAGAAGAACTAAAGCGGAGCCGTCAATATGTGCAAAGTAACAATCAAAGAGTAGTCCTGCTGCCACGGCACCACTAGCAGCATCCGCTGCCCAAAAGCACCTGCTGCAAAACCGGGCATGCAAGAACTAAAGCCTAACACAGTCGTTATGAGCAAGGAGCATGTCTGTGGTCAATGCCGAAGGATTGAGAGGATATGAAGGTCGGGTTGCAGCCATGGGGACGTTGAGTAGAAGGGGCGGGATGGAAGGGCACGACGAACCATGGGAATGGAAGTTGCGTGGGGTGACTTGATAAGTAATATGGGTTATGGGCGTGAGGGACGAAGAGGCCTGGGTGTAGGAACAGCGCGTTGCATCGCCAAAACGGTTCGCGGGAGCCTTTGTATAAGCCAGTCTTCCGGAGCACCAATTCGACGGTTATTGGATGAATGAGTTAAATACAAGTATTATATCGACCCTTGTACGAAATATCGCGGTATGGAAGCTTTTCAGCCCGCAACCTTAAATTCGCATACCGGTATCACAAAGATGCAACTTACGGATCTCCTCGCGAGTCATGTGATAAAGAGCAGAAATGCGAGGAAACATTCCTGATATCCTTCCAAAAGTCGTAGACTGGCCACCACAAGACACTGCTAGTAGCCCAATCGCAGAGGAAATGCTGGTCCCAAAGAGCTAACTAGCCATTATTCTATCCGGATCCGAGTCTCTATAATACGTGACACAACACCTGAAGGGCCTTTGAGTTCTCACTGGCGACTTGTGCAACGAAGGATTGATTATGAACAAGTCTCAGGAAATTGCTGTGTCATCAATGAGGATTTAAATTCGATGCCGTCGTCGCGTCGTTCTTTCGAGGTGACGCAAACATGGCGCACCGGGTTCCAGTTCATCCAGGTAGAAAAAAGCGCCACCGGGCCACAATTTTTTTTAGCCTACCCTGGCTAAGCTTTTGACTACGCGTATATTCTGGGCATATGTTCCGTACATGCTTAAGGATGAAGCATAACTAGGCATATGCTCAACAAAGCTCAGCCAGGGTAGAGAAATTTGCTTAAAAAAATTGTGGCCCGGTGGCGCTTTTTTCTACCTGGATGAAATGTAAGCTCGTCTAGATCGACCTCCTTTTCGCCAGCGATACACTGAGAAACGATCCAAGAACTGAAGCTCGAACATGCAGCTTTGATGCATGGATTGGGTCCACATGAGAAGGGAGAGGACGGCTTGGACGAAATTGAAGTTGGACCAGAGCAAGCATGGGGAGAGAGACTGCTGCTCGGTCTTCGGGGTTTACAGCCTCGTCACGGAGAAGGTCCTGATGAGCCAGCCGTCTGTTGGCTTGAACTTTGAGACGCTTGCGACACATCATTCGGCGTTTCACATCTTGCTACGCAAACACAAATATATAATTCAATTGCACATTTTCAATAGTCTCCAGTCGTATTGTGGGGGGCCAGAAGCCTCGAAGGTTGTAAATCCAGATGTGCAACATTATCTTACATTGAAATCTATTCCTTAATTCAAACTCCGTAATCTATTTATATTCCTGCCCACGCAGCTCCGATAAAATCCTGTCACATCATCTCCAGACCTGAACCTGATCCAAGCTCTTCTGATACAGGACATGATCCTTTCCCAGACAGTCTTCATCAATCTGCAGTCCCCTTTCAGCAAAGCTCAGCGCATCCACATGCTTTCCCAACTTCTCGTTAAGTTTCGCTGCTTCAAAATATCTGTTTTTGTGCCAGCATCAGAGAGTTCACCACAACAGGGAGTAAAAAACTCACAAAGTTGACAATTCACGACCAGCAATTCCATCTGCTTCCAGCAGTGTTATAAATTGCTTGACAATATCGAATTCTCTCTCAGGACACTCAACACCACTCTTTCCAGCCTCCGTCGCGTATTCGCCCAGCGCTTTTTGCAACTCCATTCTCCCCTCCTCTCCATGCCTCCCTCTGTCCAACTTTAAGTCACAAGCCGGACAATCGCAATTGAATCCATACCCTTCAAGCAGTCTCCTCTGCCTCGACTCCTTCACCGCACCATGCTCATGCAGATAACTCAAAGTGAGTTCTTCATCCACCTCAATATCCCTCGTAGCATGGACGTTGAACTTCCTCATCTCGTCATGGAAATTCCCCTGAGTATTTGGAACACAAGAATGATTAATCCTCGAAATGGATGGAAACAGCGCCTGTCGAAACACTGATCCAGACCCTAAATTAAAGGAATTACTCCTGAAGATCGAGAGTACTGTCACATGATTCCTCAGCCCGAAGCCAGGAAACGCAATTCCTCCACCACCCGGACTCCTCAACCTTCCCAATATTGCCGAAATTGTCTGTACAATAGTATATTTGAGCGCCTGACTCCATCGTATAAACAATGATTCCTTGCTGGCATGATGGGATAAACTCAGGAGTGTTCTTCGGTCTTTGGCAGAGAGAAGCCGGGTTGCCGCGTATATGTGTCCAGCATCTTGGTCTTGCTGGATTGCGAGAAGAGGTCGTTCAGAGAAGACACGAGTCCCACGGGGTATGAGAGTATTGGCGAAGACGCCGAGGCCTTTGATGCCGGCGCTCCTGATCTCGTACATTGATTGTGCTGTCGTGTAAGGTGTCGTGTGCTCGGTTTCTTTTTTTGAAATTAAGGGTCTGATGGTCCGTGCAAGGGCTAGCCAACCTCGGCCATTTTGGACGGGGCGATTGAGAAAATGCGTAACTTATTGAATCGCTACTCATAGGTTTTAGAAGGACCTTGAATTCAATATGGGGGGAAGAGCTAGAGATCGCGGGTTGGAGAACGATCGGAATAGGGAAGAATCGATTGAAATTTCTGGCCAAATATTCGTTTAGGTGTCTTGGAGTGAGAAACTATTACAAGAAACCATGAAGTGGCAGTTAAGATGTTTCAAGAATCAGGGTAAACCTTGTTTGCCAGATAATTTCAAGGGGTAACTTATTAGCCGTACAGTTGAGAGAGAGGTCTTCGATTGAGAAAAGAAAAGGGGTGTTGAGACGAAAACAACCGAGTATAGAACACACGCTTAGTCATCAAGTCCTCTCTCAACACCAGGGTGTGTCAGAGTTCGTGACGGATCAGAAACTTTGGAAAGACCGTATTTCACCACAACAACTTTTTGAAGAAAAATTAAGTTAACTATGTGATTCTGCACTATCGGCAGTACAAATTACATAAACATTTTAATTGTTTATTTCGAAAGTTGAGAGTTTTGTTATCGTTTGAAGAATTTCCGGCCGTCATGAGAGGTGTCACCCACTGGTGCAAGGTCACCCTGCACTCCTCCAAATCTCTAACAAACAAGCAAACGCCCACAGAGACATATAGCAAGCATCAGTGGCTTGGCCCTCAAATAAAAACTATAGCATCGTTCCGTCTTACATTGAGTTCGGCCTAATAAAGCAGGTTATTACTCGACGCCGACCTCGGAGAAATCGCCGATCCTTCGCAATTCATAAAGTCAAAATAGAGTGTAAACTCATCTCGCAAACCTCACTTCACAATTTCCACGAACGCCTATCTCATATATCTCATCTCAATTGGGGACGCAGTTCGCTTGCCCCATTCAAAAATTGCTGACACTATGGGCACCTTCTACGAAACCATTCCCAAGTCCATGATCGAATGGATCCTCCAGCAGAAAGTCTTCTGGATAGCCTCAGCCCCTCTTTCTGCTTTGGGTCACGTCAATGTCTCCCCCAAAGGCGGCCAGTACTTCGGGATCGTTGATCCTACAACGTTCTGGTATATCGATCTCACAGGCTCTGGCGTCGAGACACTCTCCCATCTCCAAGAACCCGGAAATGGACGGATTACGGTCTTATTCAACGCATTCGAGGGGCCTCCAAAGATTGTGAGACTTTGGGGCAAGGGAGAAGTGTTGGAGTACGGAACGCAGAAATTCCAAGAGTTTGTGAAGGACCATGGAGTCAAGACGATTGATGGGACGAGAGCGGTTGTGGTCGTGCATATCCATCAAGTGGGGAGCAGTTGTGGGTTCAGCATGCCGTTCTTTGATTTCAAAGATTTCAGATCGACGTTGAATGAGTACTTTGAGAAGAGAGTTGCGAGTGAGCAGGCGGGGAAGAAGGAAGATGGGATTGAGCGGTTAGTCCTTGTTGCCTTGTTCCACTACTTCTAATTGTGCTTCAACATTTCATCATACTGATTCTATGGGCTTGCAGCTACTGGGCTTTCAAGAACGCAAAAAGTATGGATGGACTCCCAGGTCTTCGACGAGGTGTTCAAACCGCAATGAAAGACAACGTCAAGCCGATCAAGAAGATGGTAGGACCATATGGAGAGATGGCCAAGCAGATGCGAGTACGACAAGTAAACACGGTGTCGGTGTGGTACTTAATTATTGTGGCGCTGGTGAGCTTCTGCTTGGGGATCGCTGCAACGGTGTTAGCACCATCAAAACTGCAGTCCTTACAAGGTCGAAATGGGATAGCTGTGTTGACTGGATCGGCAAGTTTTGCCTGTTGAAGTGGCTTCACAGTGGCGTATTTGTCGGGATAGTTGCGTTTTTGCGAAATATTTCGTAGACTCGTATTTGTCGGGATGCTGAAGACAAGATGATTAGACTCTCTTCCGCTTTAGAAGTTTGGGAACGTTGCGGTTGAGCAATCTCATGTCGTGACTTGAGTTGACAGCCCGCCGCCTCACTTGAATTGTTCGGAATGTCGCAGCGATGGCGCTGGCGAAGCTTACATACTAGCATGAGGCCAGTTCTTTTTCACGGAGCCGGCATTCAGGCTCCTCACCTAAATCTAATTCCGGCATTTTTGGAGGATGCAGCTTCGAATTCAGCTCATCTTTCGGATCGTAAGCGGGACGACACTTGGAAGAGAGGGCGTTCAGATTCAACTCTCCTAAGGAACACTTGTTATTCTTGGCTGGTCGCGACGCATGTTTTTCCTGCATTGTCGATAAGTTTCCGATTGATGGACGGATGGCTGTGGGGTAACGTGCACAAGTGACCTAAATTCCAAATTTCAGATTTCACGTGCTATAGGTAATAGCTAAATTAGTGCTAAGGATGGACTGCCTCATTAAGCGTGTGGTAGTCTCTGAGGCTCAAACCGTGGGTGGGTAGAATAAGCGCTAAACCATCGCGGCTTAAAATCGGCGAAAACCAGGCTTTACTATTTTTGTGGTGTTATAAAGATATATTACTGATTATTTTGCTCTCACTCAGCCGAATCAACTCCTGCTTTCTATCTAGTCCTAAAGCTTACTCCTGCGGACCATTCCATATATTCATTTCCTCCTTCAAGCTCTATAATAGCCTCAATGTGGACCTTAATGTGGTCAATCCAGCGCCGAATTCGGTCCATTTCAAGATCTTCCCAACACTCAAGCCACTTCTTCACTAACTCCTTTCTTGATGTTGCAGCACCTCTTTTAGTAGTCTTCTGCTTTGTCCACCACTATACAGACTCAATTACATTAAGCTCAGGGGAGTTCCCAGGCCAGAGAATCTTCTTAAACTTCCACAGATCAAACACAGGTTTCTAGTAGTCTAATGCATAATAAGAAGCTCCATCCTCTTGGACTATTATCTCAGGGTAGGCAAGTGTGTGACGTTTGGCGAATGGTAAGAGCTTCTGCTTAAGAATTACCTCTTGATATCTGTACCAGTCGATTCCTCCATAGCCCTTAGTCCTGCAAAAGCACTATTCTTCTTAGTATGCTTCCAAACTGGTTTCTTTCCTGGCTTATTTCTAAATCCCGTACGCCGCATACCAGTCGTAATCTACCACATCCTCCTATTTGTCTCTTCAACTGCTGCATTCCGGATATCCAAGTCCTTGATAGCAGCACGCCTCTCTGCTGCTGTCTCGTCTTTCCACACATGATAAGGACCCTTCTAGTAGTATAAGAAACACCCTCAAAACATAAACTCCTTTGCACCTTTTCTAGCGACAGCGAATACAGTGGATATCGTACTTCTCTTCTGGCCTCCTCTATACACGGCGCCTCCCTCTTCTATGCCCTAACACTACGCTTGTTTCGTCTGTCCAAATCACGTTCCTCCAACCAAAATTGCGATATTTTAAGCCGAAATCGAATCTCTTCTGCCTCGTCTCTTTTGTTAAGGCTGGCTTGACAGTATGCTTAATAGATCGATAACCCGCACGTTTAATGAATTGCTAAACAGTCGAGGCAGAAGCTTGACTCCTGATTTAGCTGTAAGCTCTGCCGCAGAGTACTGGCGTGTCATAACCTCTTCTTCTTTTTTCTTTTTTTTTTTTGGAGCAACTTGATAATTCTTTTGAGCCTCATCTTATAGGGCAGCAGGTCGCCAATACGTGGTGCATCTGCGATATATTGGGCGAGAATATGGGAGCTGACAAGAGAGTCGAATACGCGTTGTCGTAAGACGCATTTCCATCATTTGAGAGACGATTCAGAGACTTCCATCCAATCGAACATCTCCTTTGGTTTGACACCATATTCGTAGAGTGTAAGGGCCTGCACGTGTACGCCGATGTCGTAGTTGATTGGAGACATTGTAAGCAGTGCTGCAGTGTAGGTGCTCAAGTTCAGGCTAATGGAGAGTTTGTATGAAGCTATTCGAACGGAAAACAGAGAAAGGCCTTGTTTACACAGCTATTTCCTATTTGGGAAACCCCTGTCGACCCCCCTGGTACTTGTTTTTGACAAGGGTCAGGACTTTTGAAGCGATGCTCCGTACCTTGCTCAAACCGGCGCCGGATAATGTGGGACGACCGACGCCACGACAGTTCTTTGCTGCAGTGCAACGTAGCCCCATGCTGAGGTACTGGAAAGGTACGAAATACCGTACAACTCCGGGTTCGTGTCCTATTGCAGCGGGGACCTTAAAGCCCCGCCTGGAGTTACATGCGATGCCATTCATTGCTTGACGGCGCACCTGTCAAACTCTCGGATTCGGCTATAGCAAATTATCAGAGGCGAATTTTCAAGAAGCATTCATTACGTTGGTCTATAATTGGGCTTTTTCAAGATACATCCTGTCGTTAGGATTTCCACCCTCTCTTCAAACTCGAGTTGAAGATGGCAGCCCACGAAGACGTCGAATTCAAAACTCTGGATGGCCTCACGTTGAGGAGATGGCTGTACCCAGCAAGCAAAAGAGGTCCTGGTATTATCATCACGCCTGGGGTAAGTCAATCCCAGCTTTAAGCTCCTTCCATCCATTTCACTGCATGTGATCAAGATTGGCGAAGCTCTTCTTGATGATTGTTGCAGTTCTGAACTCAGAAAATGACAATTTACAACTTTTCTCAGCCCCTCAACTGATCAAGTTATAGTTCAATTGTGTCAAGGAAATGTTCGTGCCAGAGGTCGCGGAACAATTCCAGCTTCTGGGCATCACCGCGCTCATCTTTGACCCACGAAGCACCGGCACGAGCGACGGCACTCCCCGAAACGAGATCGATCCAATGAAGCAAGTCGAAGATTATTCTGACGCCTTCACCTTCCTCAGCACTCCGCCTATGGTAGACTCAGACTGCATCGGCTTCTGGGGTATGTCGTTCTCGGCCACCATAGCTCTCTGCTCAGCTGCCCTGGACAAAAGGGCGAAGTTTGTCATCGCTATTTGCCCGCTACTGTCCTTCGAATACAACAAGGATCGGTTCCCAAAAGTACTTGCAAAAGCCACCAAAGACCGAGAGTCGCAAGTCAAGGGAAACCCTCCGTTCTACCTCGCGCTGTTGACCGAAAAGGGTGAGAATCCGGCCGGCTTCGGCATCGGAATGGATAAGGAAGGATTCGAGTACATTTCAACTGCCAAAGAAAGAGTGGCTCCATCCTTCGAAAATCGTACAACGATCTAATCGTACTATAAAATTGTGATGTGGCAGCCGAGCGGGCTGATGCGGTATGTATCGCCGACTCCGGTGATGTTTGTAGTGCCAGAGCTTGATAAGGTCTCTCCACCGGAGGATCAAATCGCGCTCTTCAAAACCTTCTCCGAGCCGAAGAGATTGCATGTATCCCTGGGTAAAGGCCATCTGAACGTACTTAGTGGCGAGGACTTCCCATCTATAATGAAGCTACAAGCCGACTGGGCCGTGGCTGCGCTAGAAGGTACATTGGACATGCAGTAACGCATGCATTAGCATATTGCCCTTGCTGCTAGCTGGGAGTGGTGAAGTTCATCGTAATGTAGTATTGGCGTACAAGGTGCATCTCCATTACCTGGTATATCGGTGAGCGAGTGCATCAAAATGGCTGAAAAGATGTCGTTATTAATATAGCGGTATCGGCTGGTGCGCTGAGCGCCCGCTGACTCGCTTCGCCCACGTGATCAGCCGCAGCCCCACGACGATTCGCGGATCTCGACGGGCCTGCGCGCAAGGCGCGCCGTCGATATCCGGCGAACATCCACGGCTCGCTGAGTGCCTCGCTGAGCGCCACCCCCCTGATTGGCCTGGCTGGCTCAGTTGAGGACGCCTTCGACCCCCTTAATCTAGCTAAGGGCGACTGATCTGGGAGAGCATATAGAGGAGGGCGCGCGCACGCGTGCGCGACGATCTCGTCCCTCCTCCTCCCTCATTCTACAGACATTAATTCACCACGCCTCTTCATACTCAAGTATATTCATTTAATCAATCAATTTACTATGACACTCCCTAGTCGCATAGAGCTCAATGTCACGAATAACGCAGAGCTACGCGCGAACGCGCAGTACGTCCTTACTCTGACGCGTGCCGCGAGGCCGAAGAATACCTCGCTGGCGTACGACCCAAAGCAGGAGGAGTTCAAGGTAAGTGTATATGCTTAAGGAGAGGGAGAGGCAGTAGTGCGTGTACATGTAACATATGACATAGAGCTAACTCTTAGCACTCTAGGCCTTTTGTGAGCGAAAGCAGTACTGTGACGGCGATACAGTGACGGAGGATAAGCTACTGCTCTTCCTTGTGGAGGAGGTTACGGCTCGACCGCTAAAGGCGAAGAGCTGTAAGACGGACGACGTCGTGCCCCGCCATGAGACGCGGCTCGCGTGGCGCTTAGTTCGCGGCTATGTCACCGCGCTGACGGACCTCTACCGGACGTAGAAGGCTATGGGGATGAATAGCCACTAGTCCCCGCGAGAGGACAGCGTCAGAAAGTATCTGAAGGCGCTATAGCGGCGGGATGCGCAGCGCGAGAAAGAGCAGTTTGCGGATAAGGGCCGCGACACGCTCCTGGACGACTATACCGAGGACGAGTTTGAGAGCGTCTGCCGCGAGCTGTGGGCGTGGGGGGCCGCCTCACCCGAGTGCTACTTCCGGACGCTCGTCGATATCCTGCTAGGCCACTATATACTCACCCGCGGTAGCGATCGACGCGCAGCCGAGACCTCAGACCTATTTACCTTCGAGTTCAAGGGGGAGGGCCCTATGCGCTGTATGCCGCTGATCTTCACCACGCGCGCAGGGAAGCAGAACTAGCATAGCCGCCTCGAGACGATTGGCGCGCTCCGGAATCGGAAGCCACTGACCTGCATGCTCAGCGGGCTAGCCTTCTACCTCCTCTGCCGCTAGGACCTAGGCAGCGAGCCCCTGCCAAACTTTAGTAAGCGCGCGGCGTAGTACGACACCCGTCTGATCAAGGGCAGTACAGGGAGCCGCGAGGCCGCCTTCTCGTACAGCTCGCAGCGAGAGTGGGTAGCGCGGGCCTTCCAGTACATGGGCATTGCCTCGCAGAAGAAGACGCATATTGGGCGTAGCGCAGGCGCGAAGATGGCAGAGCTGAAGGGCGTGAGCGAGGAGCAGATCCGGCGGGCAGGGCGGTGGAACCCAGAGCAGATGGTCGGCTGCTACTTGAACGTGCTCCCGCGCGAGTTTATGCGGTCGATGGCGGGCCACCCAGCGCAGATGGGCTACTTCGAGATCCGCCGGGCAAGCGTTGCGCCGCCTCCTGAGCTGCTCTCCCTGATCTGGCCTGGGCTTGATGCGTGGCATGGGCGGTTCGGCCCGCTGCCGCACTAGGTCAACGATCTCGCGGCGACAGGCGTGACGAACCTCCTATTCTACCTTCGCGAGGTGATCCTCCAAGACTCAGTGGCCTTGCGTGGCATGTTCCCAGGCCACCCGGTGTGGAACCACCCAGTCTTCTAGCACGCGGCGTACGCGGCCTTCGCGCAGAAGGCCGCGGTCTGTACGCAGGAGGCAGCGGCCTGTACGCAGGAGGAGGAGCGCCCGAGCCGGCTCTCCCTCCTCTACCAGGCAATGCCGCTGCTCCTTGACCACCTGAAGGCTGCTGATGCGCGGAGTGAGCAGCGAGCTCCGAGCGCTGCTCGACCGCGTCGCCGAGTCCCAGCGGGCGCAGGCTACGCACCTTCAATTCCTGACGTCTGGCAACCTTACCTTTCGACTCGAAGCTCCTCTGGCACTGGCAGCAGCCCCACAATCCACGCTACCAGTAGGCCTGTTTGCACCACTAGCGCTATTACTTGCAGGGTCGAGTAGGTACGCATCGGCTCGGACGAGCGCCGTGAACACTCCTTCCCGGGCCGCTTTACCACCGCCACTGCCGCTGCAGCCGCCCGCATATCGCATGTGCCGCGCAGTCAAGACAGTGAAGGCGCTGTAGCAAGAGTGGACAGTAGGCCTGGGTGGCGGCAGCCCGTCCGTGGCAGCGCTGGACTTGAAATGGGGCAGCCAATGGCGCGCTGGGAGGCAGAACGAGCTTCAGTAGTACTCCCTGAGGCTCGAGGTCATCAAGAAGATCAGGTGTATCGCGTAGGATCAGCGGGTGAGCGAGGAGGCAGCGATGTGGCAGGTTAATTTGCAGCAGGAGCAGATGCAGTGCTTACTAGACCAGCTCTGTAAGCGGCTTCGCACTGGCAGGAAGGCTTGTAAATAGAGAGTAAATAGCTAGCAAGTAGTAAATTGAATTGGAAGTCCTATATTCTATATTCTATATATATATCTCTCTCTCTCTTTCTCTTTAGTCCCTTAAAAAAAAACTTTGGGGATAGGGGGCCCTGATTATCACTACACACTCTCGCTCTCTCCACGGTCTCTTCTCAAGTACAACTTACCTCCGCCCAACAAAGCTCCAGTGCAGAGTTCCCCATCATCCGTGGATTGATCTATTGCCGATACTAAGGATGAGGGATAATCTTCTACGGGCAGGCAATCCTTATGATGATTTGGAGCTCTGTGCTGATCTGGTTTGCTTCTGCAATGCACCGGTGGTGAGGACGGGCTTGATTGTTTGGGGAGGAGAACCATGGGATCCGTCGGGTGGGAAGTCACGTCGTCTTTTTTTGGGACGTTGGGGCCGGACAATCAAACGATGTGAGGAGCTAGTGAGAAGTACGAATTATTGACGGTCGTAGCGTGGCGAAGCTCCGTTTAATTTTGATAAGGTTTTGTGTTAAGAAGTAGGTGATGAAGTTTGTGGAAATTGCTTGGGAAGCTTTGGGGGAGGCATTAGAAATCCGGTATTTGAAGAAATGCCATACTGTCAATCCACTCCAGAGACCATCTACACTTATCTCGTGGACACGTTATGACATCAAGGCGTCTGTACATTGCCAATGTTCGACGAAGTACGTAGTCTAGGCCTAAAAAACCGTGGCTAATCTGGACTCAAGATCTTAGGCTTTCCACCCGCACCTTTTGCTACCTGGTTACGAGTACAAACTTACGAGCCACTTGAATGCTTCAAAAATCCATATCCAGAAAGAGTTCCTCGGTAGAATGCAGCTTCTGACGTGAAAACAAGCGAACGGGCCCCTTTCTGGTCCACGTGATTTTACACATAAACCCTACTACTCCCTCCGATCTGATCCCTTGACACCAAAGAATCGACTTCGCTATTCACAATATCTCTCTCGTTCTGGTTGTAAGCACGAACATACGTCGAAGCTGTCTTGTTATTTGCGAATTAGAAGACAATAACTTCAATCGATCCAGCGTCTTTGGGAGACTGGCACTGCCTATACTATTGATCTTTGGTTGGGTAGAATGAGCGCTCTAATATACATATCCTAGAACTGAATGATTGATTCATCACTCGTGTGTTTGAGAATTAGGGTGCCAAAGCACACCCGTCTCTGACAAGCCAACACTTTGGTTTCGACCTGCAGAAGAAAATGGGTTGTGGCAGTCTGATTTGCAGAGAGTACCACTCTGTGGTACGGCCCCTGTCTCGAGATATTTTTGTACCACACGCGTTGTGCACTGACTCGGTGACAAATAAGTTGCACAATGCCCCACTGAATTCTCTACCAGAATTGGAGAGCCTGGATGTCGTGCAGATATGGCGAAGGCGTTTTCCAAGCGGAGCCACTGGATCGATCTTGCTAGAGAGGAAGAGGAGCGGTGATAAAGGGGGATGGGTAGTAATTTCGTCCTTTTCAGGATGCAAAGAGAGATGACATTGAAGTGTGAGGGGCAGTGGTGTTTTGAAAGGACCCGTAAACCGCGATCTTGGTCTGATCTGCCAGCCGGTGCCGCCAAAGCGAATCTGGTCCATGTGGCGCCTAGTATTCAAGACTGGTTCTTGAGCTGTTGATGTAGGATCTTGCTTGACTTCAGTGCAACGAGGGTAAACGGTTTGGGGTAGCACGTCTGGAGCTTCGTGCTCCGCAGCCAGCAAAGAAGCATACGGCCAGTGTGTTGCATACTCTCCTCATAACAATCGAGCATGTGATCTACAGCCACCGTCAAGAGAGCAATCTTGACTTCATCCTCTCGCGGACTCACGAGGTCTGGATCTACAGGGTTCGAACTTTGCCCAAGAACGTGATCCGTCCAAGAAGAGTTCCACGGCATCTCTGCAAAGCTCTGCAAGATATCCCGCCGGAATCCTTGATACGTGATCTCCCATCGCGTCCTCTCCATCCACGGACGTGTTCCAACGAGTATAGGTATAGCTATGTCTATCCTGTAGGTACGCTTCTGTTCTGCGACCCTTGCACGCTCTCGCTCGTGTACTGATTGTATATGTTCCGTCGCATCTCGACCTGCAACCGAGCGGATTATGCTTCCATTTCTTGTCGCGGTCCAGTACCGCCGCGTAGCGCGGGTCCAAGGTCTACAAGTAAAAATTGTCATGATAAGAGTCAATCCTTTGGCGTGAGGCATGCTTACCTCTGAGATTAATCCTTCGAAAGATAGTAGGCGAGCTCGTTATAGTTGATAGTTCGGTAGGTACATTCACGGCAAGCAAAGCCATCGTACACCCGGAGCATGCGGTGAACTGGCGAGCCATCTCTGTGCGGGGCAACATCAATTGGGTTGCGGAAGGAATAAGGATATCCGTGCTTGAGATAACGAGTAAGGCCGTCCCAAAGGTCCTTTCGTATATTGTGCTTGTCCTGAAGATGCGAGGTCACCTGGAGCCGGCCACGTAGAGAGCATATCCACACTCACTATGGCAGCAGAGCAGGAGTTGCTCCCTGTCATCAGCAAAGAGTTCTAATCCGCTAAGTCAAAGGCGCTGTTTGAAGTCATTGTGAAGCAGAAGACAGCTAAAGAGTCAAAGAAATAGGAAGTTACACCTACAAAGTTAGGGTTAGGGTTAATCATACTCCGTAGCACGCCATACCCCGCGGCAGCTGAATATTGGCAATGTACACGTGGCTCTGGCCGGGCCGCACGTTACGCAATGCATGAGCGCCGCCGCTCAGATCCTTATCTTGCATGCACGCACGATTTATTTATTCGTTATCGCCGCCACCCTTGGCCCCCCGCCCCATGGCCAGGGGTAAGCCAATCAAATGTTGAGATGGAATCTCGCATGCGGCAAAACAAGCTTTTCAAGTACTGTAACAAGCTTTAGATGCCGACGGCAGCTGTCCACTTCCTCCAATGGTTCCCAATACGTTTCCTCACTCCCGATTGTGCAACTGGTCAGAAGGTTGTCTCTAGGATCTAGCAGACATCAGTGGAGCAGATTTAAAAGCACTCTTCGGGGCTTGTGTCCTATTAGGAAAGTCGATTCGGGCACCCCTCTCTGAAATCTGCAGTACAATCTCTGTGTATGGCCATAATCCACATCGTGCTTGCACGCAAGCCAAGCATGTGTAGTGGGCCGTGCCTTATCTTTCAGCATCTTGCTCTCGGTACCGCCAGCTCAGTCACATATGTAGGTAGGTGAAGTATAAATGACCTTCTAGTTCCCGTGAGCTATTCCCTCTCCACTCTTACTCCAAGCATCTCAACAGCTTCACAGCTACCCAACTCCTTACTTCATATTTTGATAAGGGTCACACAGTTCTCACAATGTTGTTCAACGCTCTTCTTCTCCTGGCCGCTTCAACCCTTGGTCCTTTGGGAATCGATGCAAGAACCATTAGCCATGCTCCACGTGTACTCAAGGAGAGAAGCTTCACGACCGCTGTTTCTCGTCCAACTACTTCCTTCAAGAGATCTAGCGCAATCGCAGCTAGCGACAATGTGGTATCTTTGAGCAAGAGGTCTGTGAAGTACAACAAACGTAGTGCCGCATACCTCCTAGGCAAAATTACAGATGCGGCAGTCACAGGCACCTATGCCAATGGCTCCAGCTCAGTCTTGACTTCGTTGTTCCTCGGCGAAGAATATGCAACACCCATTACTATCGGCACTCAAACCTTCGAAGTCATCGTGGACACTGGCTCCTCCGACACTGTAAGGACATTCGGCTCTTTAATTCTTCAACTCCCGCTGTCAATCATGTTTTCTCTCGTGTACTCCATTTACTCCCCGTTTTCTGACTCCCCGATAATCTAGTGGGTAGTTGAGACAGGATTCGAATGCATCAACTTCGACACTGGCAAGAAGAGCACAGAGTCGGAGTGCGATTTTGGACCATACTATACCATCGACTCGACCTTTGTCGAGACAGCCAATGAGAATTTCAACATTGAATACGGTGATGGGGAGTATTTGACGGGAATCATTGGAACAGAGACTGTGACCTTGGCTGGTGTTAAGGTTACGGGCCAAACCATTGCTCTGGTCACTACCGCTGCTTGGGAGGGAGATGGAACCACTTCTGGTCTCACTGGGCTTGCTTACACTGCTCTGTGCGTTCACATACACTCCCAACTCATATATCATCTTACTGACCGATAACAGCACCAGTGCCTATGAGGGCACGGTTCCCGACGACGACACCACTCAAGTTGAGTACAGCCCTATCATCGAGACGATGATTAGCAAAGACCTCATCGCCGCACCACTCTTCAGTCTCGCCATTCTCCGTGACGTGTCTGGTGATGCAGGATATCTTGCTCTTGGCGGCGTACCACCAATTTCCTTCACGCAAGACTTCACCAGTACCCCAATTCTTGTCACAACCATCTCAGGCTACCCAGATACCTACGACTTCTACACAATCAACATCGATGAGGTGGTGCTGAACGGTGCGGCCGTCACAGGCTCAGGTGGTACTGGTATTCAGTATATCGTAAGTACTTGCTTTATTTCCGTTTGCCTTCTCTCTCTAACCATGGCTGCTCTAACTATAATCAACTAGGTCGACTCCGGAACAACTCTGAACTACTTCCCTACCAGTGTTGCAAACGCCATCAACAAAGCCTTCTCGCCGGCAGCAACCTACAGCGATGAGGATGGAGTTTATATTGTCTCTTGCACAGCGACAGCACCCACCCTCGCCATCACAATCAGTGGGACATCTTTCACCATCAACCCCTTAGATATGATTCTTGATGCGGGAGACGGTACCTGTATCACGGGTATTGATGATGGTGGTGATTCCGACTCGGATCTTTTCATCCTTGGTGACACCTTCCAAAAGAACGTAGTTTCGATCTTCGATGTCGGTGCCGTCGAGATGCTCTTTTCTCCAAATGAGGATTATACATCGAATGATACGTATAAGAAGAGGAAGGTGGCAAAGAGAGATAGAACGGTTAGGAAGTAAAGAGATAATTAACGGGGAACGACGATAATAAGAAAATTAACGCTCTAAGGCCAGTATCACTAATTCATATTAAACTCATCAATCCTTGGGACGTATTAGATAGTGCTCTGGTGGTTTGATTGTGCATCATTTGGGCTTGCAAAGTTGGAAAGCGACGAACATACATACAGCCCCCGCTCTATCTTAATGCTTCTGATATGTGAGCAACCCGAAAGCCCAATGAATAATCCGTTGAGCCAAATGTTCCCGAACGCGATGTCGGCTTCAACCCTCGCAATTGAAAGTTTTGCCAACGATGCTGCCCCATTCCCAAGCCTTTCTGCCTCCCCCAATCATGGTAGACTAATCACACCACCAGCGTTGTCCTTGATATCTTCGAAGATGTCTTCGATAGGGGTGATGAAACATTTGTCAGGACCTCGACTAACGCCCATCACCATACCGACCAATTCCTTCTGAGCGTTGATGACCATGGATCCAGAATCTCCAGCATCAGCAAAGTCAACACCATCCAATGAATGCACAACTGTTTCATAAGATATCATGCCGTTATCCCAGTTGACACATTCCTTCAACTTCTGCACCTCTCCAACTGTGACATTGGTAGTTCTACCTCGCTTCGCTACCCAGTTCTGGACGGGTGTAACTGTGAGTGCTGCAGTTCTCGAAACGGTGTGGTTTGGGGGAGGTTCAGTGTAGGTGACGCGATCTTCGGCGAGTTGACGGTAGCTGAAGTTGCTGGCTGGAGCTTTGTTCTGTCCAAAATCATCTGCCTTGTTGAGCACAGCCACCATGTAATCCATGCGCCTGCCATCTCTCAGTCTGCGACCTGATCCAAGTCTGACTTGACCAATGCCTCCTTGAGATCGATATCTGTTGATAGTCTGCAGGGTTTGCTTCTTCGTGCCATTCGGATCGCCATTGTTCTGAATTTCTCCTGCCAACATCATTTCTGTATGAGCTGCATCCAAATATGCCGGATAGTCGACTGTGATTGGCTTCAGGACAGGATCGCCATTGAGACCTATGCCACAGGCACGATGATCACGTTGATCGCCAGCGTCAGAACCATTTTCGATGACATGATAGCAGCTCATAAAAGCCTGGAGCTTTTGAGCCTGGCCCTTGGGAAGCCAGTTTACCCAAATTCCAAAGCTATTTGCTTCATCTTTGGGACCTCGCGCACCAATTGACATGCCTTCTATGGACATACCGGCTTTCTGTGGTAAGTCGCGGTATATTCGTGCTCCCGATTTGATGTTTGACCTGGCGGTAGCGAGCTCGACAACGGAAGGAACAAACTCAACTCTGAGTTCAATGTTTTGAGGCAATGTGTCGAGGAGCTTCCAGATTTCATTCTCCATCAAGCCCCACACATGCCTTGACTTTGGTTCAACTCCAATGAACAATGTTGCCTTCCGACCGGCACGATCATTTGCTGATCCGCACATTGAATAACCAATTGTTCTCCAGCTGGGGATAAGACCCTGGACTTCTTTATCGACTGTCTTCTGGATCTGATGGAGAGCACGGCAGATTTCTGAGTCGGTTTCGATGGTAAAGTAGCGAGGTTGATAGATCTTCGCCTCGTTGCGGAGTTCAACTCTAATTTCGATGCCAGCTTTCTGTGCAGCTTTGTCGATCAACTTTTGAATATTTGTGGCAGCATCCTTCCAGCGGAGTGAAGGGTCCTCATCGCTTGTTCGAATGATCAGGGTATCTTTGCAGGTTTCCGGGAGACTTTTGCGACCTAAAACAACAACTTCGAAATCCGTGAATGTGATGTCATGGTTGCGAAGGATATTCTTCCAATGGACTTCTAGGTCTTCAGCAATCTGCCTTGACAATGAGGATTTGAGGTAACGAGTCGTATCGAAAGGCCAAAGGACCGGGACCTTTACGCCAGGTGCTACTCGAAATGTATCTTTGCTGGCATAGTAGTATTCGATGGTGCAGGAACCAGAATCTGGAAGAATGTTAACATATGCTTTTATTAGACTTAATGATTGAGAGTCAGGATATACCATAGTCATACTCCTCCGAGGATGTTGTACCTCCGCTGAAACTTCTCTTGGCTTCGATGATCGCCATTTTGACGACCTGACTTTGTCGAGCGTTGGTGCTTTGAGTTGTTGAATCTTGCAAGTCAATGAGAACTGGGAGACAAGGTGAGCTTATGTGGTGAATTCCAGGCACTGAAATTGGAGTGATTTCACACTGAAATCGCGATTCGGACTGGGGGAAATCACTCACCCTTCCAGGACCGGAAGTGCGAATTAAGTGGAGAATTTGAATGATTGTGATGAATTACAAACAAAAAATGTTTGCCTTGTTCGACATGTGTTGTGAGTCGGTAAGGTTAGCCTTGCGCTAATTTGCAGCCTTTCATGAAGATTCGAAATTTTGATTCGATCTGAAAGCAGATAATCTCTGACAGAGAGATGAGCCAGTCTGATGGCCTGGGAATCCTCAGACTCGAGTTCATATTCATCGTACTCGGGCAGAACCTCAAGATCATCATCTGTCAAGAA